>CABHPP010142213.1:0-24853 GCA_902168425.1 Peromyscus attwateri | reverse complement strand
AAAAAAAACCAAATGAAACCAAAATAACAAAAACAGAGGCACTGGGAAGCTAGGGGAACAGTAAAGAGGTTATTTGAATCATCCTGGGGCAAATGGTGGTGTGAATGGTGAATAACGCAACTCTAGGTATATTTTACAAAACAGTCCTGATATCAAGATTAATGTAATCTTGACTGTGTATATTGTATATACTTATTGGATAGTTTTTCTTGTATTAGTATAAGCTTTTTAATTTTAGACAAAAAGAGAGGAAATGTGGTGGTATTGTGTTCGCCAAAATATTGTGTACCTTAATAAACTTATCTTGACAAAGGTTAGAAATGTAGGGCCAGTAAAAGTGAAGTCAGCCTTCACTCACTTTTTGGCCAATCAACTGAAAGAAAGAAATGTTTGGTTTTTTAAGATGAAAATGTAAGCAGGAGAGGCAGATTTATGAGTAGGCTATCAAATATTTTGTTAAATTTAAGATTCATATTATGTACATAAATTAAGTTTTTAAATTTTATTATTATTATTATTATTATTATTATTATTATTATTATTTACATAGGGACGTGGAAATACAAGAGCATGCCAAGCTTGAGATTGTGGTTGATGTTGGAACTATATATTAGAGAATCATGATTAAAAACTAGGACGCTGAGGGCATTCAACCCAATTGTAGAGTAAAAAAGGAAAGTGTTCTGCTATTTGAATTTTAGTTGAATAAAGGAAGTGGGGAGACAGGAAGAATCAGATATTTTTTTTGAGAGATTATTGTCCTAAGCCAAGCAAGAATAAGAACAGATTTAAGAGAACATACAGGGGTAATCAACTACTGCAAAAAACTAGTACAAGTGAGTTGATCACTGGATTCATGTCTGTGAGGTCAAGGGCTATTTGACTATATTGTGTTGGAACCGGAATGGAATTTCCCGGAAGGGAGGGAGCAAGAACTGGAAACAGCTGGGGTGAGAATACTTGAGATGTTTGCTTGTCCAGGATCCTAGCAGTGATTCTGGAATGATTTTTTACAGTGGAAAAGAAGGATGCTTTGAGATCTAATCTTGATGATACTTGTCCAGTTGCAACTGAAAAATCTGAAAATTAAATAGAAAATAGACAATTGGTTTGAGCAAGTTTCCTGTGTAATAATAAGCAAATGCTGATGTAAGTAACAGAATTTATGTTACTGTGCTTAAAGGAAAAGCATCTAGCTAAAGGATTCAGGATACTTGACAAATTTCTCTTTAGAGGATGACAGGACATTCTACCAATTGCTTCTATATTTTATTGTGTAAGAAATCATATATGCATATATGCTTTGATTATGTCCACCAACAATCCTACCCCTTATGTTCATTCCCATTTCATGTGTGCTTTTTTGCTTATTTGTTTTTGTGAGATAGTCTTTCCCCACTACATAGCCCAGACTGTCCTGTAACTTGCTATGTAGACTAGGCCGACCTCAAACTCAGAGATCTGCTTTCCTCTGCTTCCTAAGTGCTGGAATTAAAAGGTGTGAGACATCACACATGGCTCATCTGTCTTTTTTTAACGTCATGTGAAAATCATACTAATGATCTGAGAGTATGTGGTCTCTCAAGGGCAAATGGAAACAAGGATTTTTAGAAATGGTTGGAGTAAGTAAAGCATTGCAATAGATGTCCTAATCAGCTGTAATGACAAATACAAAGTTCCCTTTCCCCTGTGTGAAGCAAAGCCAACCAACATGAGACTTTACCTTTAGCCAATCAGAGATGGGGAATCTTGGGTTAAACTAAAGTTGAATTGAAGTAAACAAAAGCTATTTGAGCTAAGGGAATATCTGGAAGAGAGTTAAAGATGGGATGCTCTTAACTGATGCTAAGAGGAGAGGACAAGCATGAGGGGTGGTGGGGACCTTTTAAGATTGCTTCCTGTGCTGCCTTGCTTAGTCTAGGCTCCTTGTGGCCATTCACAATTGGCTAGCCACAGGAAAGGATGCAACTAGAGCCCTGCTTCCCCTCACCATGTATCAGATATGACTTAAACTTATTCTGTCCTTCTCCATGGACACTGAGGCCTCTTGGACACAGGTGTGTTAAGCCTCCTTTATATCTATGGTGATTCCTTGGTAGTGCAGATCTAGTGGGGTAAGATGTAGCAGGAATCTTAGAAGATCTTATTAATAAAATCAAACCTGAGGCCAGTTATTGGGGTGAATGCTGGAAGATCAGAGAAGCAGAACAAGCCACAGCCACCTCGCCTCGCCAGTTCCTCAGCTGATCCTGTTTCCTCAGACTGGAAGCCTCTGAATCCTTATCCAAATGAATCTCAGCTGAACTGCTGCTTGAAAGCCTGAATGCTTAACCAGCCAAAAGCTTCTAGTTTCTGGTCCTCACACCTTATATATCTTTCTGCTTTTTGCCATCACTCCCTGGGATTAAAGGCTCACTTTCTGGGATTAAAGGTGTGAGTCACCATGCTTGGGTGTATCCTTGAACACACAGAGATCCAGAGGGATTTCTGCCTCTGGAATGCTAGGATTAAAGGCGTGTGCTACCACTGCCTATCCTCTATTTTTAATATTGTGGCTGTTCTGTTCTCTGACTCCAGATAAGTTTATTAGTGTGCACAGTATTTTGGGGAACACAATACCACCACAGTACGATCTTAGGTAAGTCAGCTCTTCTAAGACATAAATACATATGCTAACTGTTGTGGGACAAAACATTTCCTGGGGAGATAGTACATACATGGCTACTCAGATAGGGAGCTTATGACAGACTAACGTATTGATATAGTTGAAGTCCAACTTGTTGAACCAAAGTAACCAATGAGTGACTTAGAGAAATATGGGTGAGAAATGACTTTGCAGGAGCAGAAATGATTTAAAGGATAGCTGTATCACTGAACACCCCCACCTCCGAGAATGGGTAACAGCTCACAAAAGTTGGGAACCTGAAACATACTGTACAGCCTATAGGCAGTTCAATAGATTGGAGAGTGTCTTTTGCAGGTGTCAGTCAATCTAAACCTATTCCAGGCAGATCTGCTGGTTTCTGTTTCTTCCAGGCAGTAGTCTGGTCTCAGTCTTCTTGGCAGCTTGGCTGAGAAGGACTTAGAACATTAATACATACTCTGGCAGGGAGGCGCCTGGGGAATCTGCTCAGTTTCGGGGACTTCCTGAAGCTATTTTAAGTTGTTTATCTTCCTGCCTAAGGAACTTCCTTGCAGAGTATAATGCTTTAATCTTGGAGGAAACTGGTATACAACATTAATCCACAGGTTTCCTGACATGACTAACACTTCTCATGGATGTCAATATGCAGCCTCAGTCTACCTCTCCTCCTGTGGATTGCTTTATATCCTAAGGCTCCCACATTTGCTAAGTCCACTTTTATTCCTTGCTCAGACTCAGGCTTACAGTCTCCTTTTAAAGAAAAAGACAGACATTTTAAAGCATGCACTCGATCCGTACTCTAGCTACAGACCTTCCCTCCATCTTTAAATCACCTTTACAGTTTAGGAAGTATTAAGCTTCCCAAATGATAGCTTGCCACTTTCCTAGTTGTTGAAGATTTTGTTTGGGTTGTTGCTATGACACCTCCAATGGAGCTGGGCCTTGGTTCTGAGGGCGGGGTCCACATTTGGCTTGTAGGAGTGGACTAGAGTGTTCTCCGGCAGACACAAGAGAGATAAGTAAGAGGGATATGAAGGGCCCAAAGGAGATGGGCGGGCACTTTTGGAACAGGGAAGAATGGAGAATAGAGGTTGCTTGTGGTGATATTTTGTTTGTGCTTTTTACAAATAAAGCTGGCCTGGAGATCAGAGTGTGGGAGCTAGCCACTAGAGGCCAGGCAGTGGCGGCACATACCTTTAGTTCCAGCACTTGGGATCTCATGCCTTTGATCCCAGTACTTGGGAGGCACATGTCTTTAATCCCAGCACTTGGAAGGAGGAAACAGGAAGCAATGTGGCTGGGCCGAGAGAGGAAGTGATAAGGCAGGATGGAGACAGGAGCTGGGCCCCCTTTCAGTCTGAGGATTCCTAAAGGTAAGAAGTGTTTCTAGTGGCTGGCTGTTCTGCTTCTCTGATCTTTCAGCTTTTACTCGGATATCTGGCTCTGTGTTTTTATTATTAAGACCAATTAGAATTTGTGCTACATTTGCTGATCTTTTTCTCTATCGCTTTGTGGACCTTTCATATTTTAGCCTGATATCTAACTTCCAATAATTTTTTATTAATAAAACAATAAAAGAAAAATGTTGTACCTAGTTGCACTCTGTGAGTTAATGCACCTATCTCCCAGGAATTCTTCAAAAATGAGTCCCATTATAACTTTAGTTTTCAGATGAGAGAGCCCTAGAAGTAAAGGCTGAGATACCTTGGCATTTACCTGATTGTACCTCATGCTACAGTCCTCCTGGTACCAACTCCTGTGATGAAGTGCCAAAACATCCTTATAACACCTTTATAAATATTACCTTACCCTCGTGCCAAGTGAGTAGTATCACTGCATATCCATTCCATGACCAAGAGCAGGCTCTTAAATGCTCTTTAAACAATGAAAAGAATAACAAGGACATTTTAAGGATTTTATAAACCCTAAAGATCTATATAAATGTTAGTAAAAATTTACCGACTTTAAAAGATAATTATATTTTATAGAACCTCATGCATGTTTTACTCTTCTATTATGTAATAATATGCTATATGTATCTCACATATTAAAAACATAAAAATCATTAGGCTGTGAGTGAGAAAAATCTATGATTTGTATAATCATTTGTTCAATATAAGTTCCTCTTTGCTCTACAGTTTTAGTGGGAAGCTTGCCTTTTATATGCATAGCTTTATTGACTTTCTGTCTGCACCTCCAAAAGTAAATGGACAGTTAATTATAGGGTTTTCCAATATTGCTCTTTGTGTTTCCCAGAAAAAAAAATCTCTGTGTTCTCCAGTGTACAGGTCTCATCCCATCAATGTGCTCCAGCAGGAAGCTGAGTCATAAAGGATTCTTGATTGCATAATTTTGCCTAAATAATTCCTGAAGGATCTCTGGCCATCTCGAGTGTGACAAGCAAGGCTGTGGCAGGCCATGCCCTTCTCCCCCATTTTCCTCTGCCTGGCTAAAAACCTTTAGATTGTATTTCTAAAGCTAATCACCAAGGTCTATTCCCTTATATGGCTACTTCCTCCTCCTGGGGCCGAATACCAAGGTCTAGCTATCAAAGTATTGCAGTTGAGTAATCAAAATCCCCTTTTGGCTCACCTAATTAACATACCCAATTGAAATTAAACACCTCATCCTAACACGAAGTTTCCCATTTTACCTTTATAAACTGCCATTTTCCTATGTGCCTCATCTGCCTTCTCTCTATATAGAAGCAGTCCTGTGTCTCTCCAGGACAAAGACCCCTGCTCCCTTTCCCTTTCTTCCTTCCCCTTCTCCCTCCTTCTCTATCCCCTATGTTTGTCTCTTATTCCCTGACCTCTGTGCCTCTGAGACAAATGAATCTCTTTTGTCCTGAGCACTTGGTCTAGGGTGTACTTGAGCCTTTACTTTTCCTTTCAATTCCAATGACTTTCTTTCATTAAACCTATTTGTCCTCTGCCCTCTTGTTCACTCACCCACCTTTCTTCTCATGATGATCCCATCAACAGTACTGTGAGAGGTATAGGGAGAGTTTCAGCATCTGCATTATATGTATTTTATAATTATATATTATGCACACACATACACATACGTACACAAATACACACACTCACGTATGAAAGCTACTGGTTGATGTGCACACACAGACAAGTGGAGCTGGTATTGGAACATGGATGTGTTTATTCCATGCATATGCAAAGGCCCAACCGTATCTGAACTACCTTGCTGTGCTTTGGCATTGGCATACACCTTACCAGGGCCAAAGCAGCTTCCAAAAAGTCCCCCAGATTTGCAGGTTAGTAGCTGAATCTGCTTTTCTCACCTCTACTTCTCTTTCATTCTTCATTTACCCATTTAAGGATCAAAACATACCCACAATGCTATACTATGATCCTAAGACTTATTATGCCCCCAATCCAATGTTTCTTAGCTTCTGTTTTTCAGATTGGTATGAGATGTACTTATGTGTATATTATGATTGCATATGTGTAGGTACATGTATGTGTGTACATGCCTATGTGTCTACATGTATGTAGAACCTTTGAGTTGACATTAAGAGTTCTCTCATATTGCTCATTACATTAGTAACTAAGGCAGGGTCTCTTAATTGAACCCAGAGCACACATATAATGTTAGTTTTACTAGCAAGCTTGCTCTAGAGGTCAGTGGTCTCTTTTCCAACGTGTGGAATTACAGACAGTGCATCTAGATTACCTGGCATTTAAGTGAGTTGGGAGTTCTGAGCTCTGGTCCCTATCTATACTTTTAATACAGGTACTTTAAGCACTGAGATATCTACCAACACCATTGTTTGTTTGTTTATACCTATTATGCTATTTAGCTGCAAATCAGTCCAAGTAGCAAGATTTTAGGAACACAAAACTGGAATCAGAAGTCTCAATTTGTATTTAGAACATGTCAAATTCTGGAATGGGTACCATCTATGATGGTATTAAAGACAAAGAGGATTGCAGCCTCTCCTTCACCCTGCCCAATGAAAGAATGAATAGCAGAATCAAAGCTCAGAAGGACAGCCTGGAAAGCTGATTCCATAGCAGGATGTCAATTGTCAGAGAGAGAGATGGGGAGTAGGTTTTGATGGAGCTGGCTAAAGTCACTTATCCTTTGTGTTGAAAAGAACTAAGGACAAGACATGTTCGTTAATAGACTCTCATCTCATCACTGTTATAAAATATCACATAATATGTTTTATAGAAAAAAGGCACAGTTTTGGTGTCATTATTATTAAATGATACCACAGGAGAAACAATTTGAACCAGAATACATTTAGTTTTTCAAATCTTCAACCTACATATAGTCTCGGAACTAGAAATAGAACAGCAGCTTTGACATTCACACAAGGGTAAGGTAAAATATAAGCTAAAATTAAGGCATAAAATGGTTTAGAAATAAAAGCATATGTTATTTCTCAGTGCAGCAAATCATAAGTCAACCTTTTCTTTAATAGAAAAATTCTGTTTGGTTCACAATACGTGTGCCATGCATCATGTACCGTATTGTAAATGTCTCCATCATTTTAAAATGTATTCCTAGCAATGCGTGACGATGGCTTTAACATGGAAACCAAGTGACACTATGAGGATATACAGCTATGCCCACCTTGGATACATCTTCCGTGACATATTCCTCTTGTCTTAACTTTCTATGGCAGTAGACATCCAAGAGTCATCTTTTACTTTTTCAATAAAACACAAACTGGAAACTATTTTTTAAATAGTCACTTGTAGTGTACTGCCAGTGCATTATAATGGAAATTAAATATATTAAATGTTCAAGCATTTACTATAGAAAGTTCACAACAATGTGAACAAATATACAAAAGATATATTGTGTCTATTTAATGTATGCCATTTTTATTATTTCCATTGGTCATAAGAAATCATTCTTGTCTGACAACCACTATTTTGTTTCTGTCAAACTCAGAGAAAGGCAAAGAATTTAAAGAAATGAACATTATATCCTGAGTAGAATAGCAAACTTCTCCTATACTTGTTTAGTTCATGGGTATTTACTACAGCTAAAATGGAAATTGATTGCCACCAAATTCCCCTAATTGGAACAAAAAGTCCAATAGACAAATAAGCATACCAATTGCTCACACATAATATACGATATCAGAAGATCAGCATATTCAAAGGACCACAGATATCCCCTGGTTGAATTTCAGAACTGGTAAGCATATGGGATAGGTGAAAACAAGTTGTTAGCCAGGTTTCCTCAAGAAAACTGCAAAATACATGCAGTCCCTAGTGAGTTGAGGCAGAGAAATCAAACCAAAGAGTGAATTTAAAGATATATCTCAGAAAAAATAAGTAATGAATTCTTGAGATCCAACTCACACATGAATGCTTAGATTGTTAAATGAGGATTGTAGTTGTAGACAGCATTCTTACTTTAAATTTCTTTTACTAATGACAAGTTATTAGGTGACATGTCTTATAAATAACCTAATTACGTTAAGACAATAAGAGTTGGATTTTCATTCCTGCCTGAGCCTGCTTCTAGAAAACAAATTAGCAAAATAAAATGAACCACAGTCATTCAAGCATAGCTGATGACCATCCTGATGTAGATGGTTCTAGAAGTGGATCCCACTATTTACTATGTTCTACAGTTCAGAGAGAAAGTTATGGGAACATGCCCCAAATATGGCAGGCTCAGAACTAGGAGGCAATATAAAGAGAAGAGGTACCTTACTTAAGTTTCTAACTCATTCCAAAATAAAGATATTCAAGATAAAATCACTTAGGCCAAACTAGAATCTATTCAGAAAATTTCTGATATTTATGAAAAAAATGTGTTATCTTAGCTAGAAAAGTGCTATTGATTTAAAAGGGTAGAATAACATGATTGTGAAGCTGTTTATAAAAGAACAGAGATTCTTTCATAGCGCTCAGTAAACTGTATGCTGACAACAGTCTTTAATCATCTTGAGAGAGGTCCAGCCTTAGGTTTTCCTTCATTCCATCCATAGATCTGGAGTCAAATAAGCAGGAAATTTAGCATTATCATCATGATTAAGCTTTAAATTCTAAGCAACTTTCTACACTCTTCCTTAATTTAAAGTCTAGTCTAGTCTAATGTCTGTCATTTTGCTGCTGATACTGCATGTGTGTGTGTGTGTGTGTGTGTGTGTATTATTTTATATCCAGCATTGAGACTTTGACTAAGTATTAAGTATTCTTTACTCAGCAAAAGCTTTGATCTTGGTTTCCCACACTGAGTGTGGAATAAGTACTTTGTCCTCTTGTCTACCCATTGCCTTGCAGCTTCAGATAAGTGGACAGTTAACTTCCCCCACCCTGGGAAGAAGGAGCAGAGAATGAAAGCAGATGGAAGGAGGGAAGAGGAAGGGGGAATGGAGGGAGGGAGGGAGGAAGAGAGAGAGAGAGAGAGAGAGAGAGAGAGAGAGAGAGAGAGAGAGAGAGAGAGAATACAGAGAAAGACAGAGATACAGAGGGTGAGAGTGAATGGGGAGTTTGACAGGCATCTAGTGACAAGTCTAGATGTTACATAGGGGGAACTAGGACCTTGAGACTATGCATTGAATCTTGATGCTCATCTGCTCCACGACTCCTTCCTCTAGTGCATTAGGATTCTCAAGTTCGACAGCATCATGGTCATGGGCAAGTACCTTAGTACCATTGAGTTTCATTTTCTTTATTTTAACAATGAACCCCACCCACCCTGATATTTTATAGGCTTACTTTGCAAGTTACATGGCACAGTGTTTTTTAAGTTGTATAAATTTTTATAATTCTTTGAGAGTTTCAAACAAAGTATTTTGATCACATATATTCCCAACTCCTCTCAGATCCTACACTCCTTCTTCTATACCTCTTCAACTTTGTGTGCTCTTGTTTTGTTTTGTTTGTTTGTTTGTTTATCTATAGCACAGGATTATCTCTCAGCACATTTCCTGGTCCTCTGGATCCTACCTCCTCTTCCACATTATTCTCTGAGCTTTTGGTGTGGGGGTTGTGCTGCAAATATACTGAAGACTGGCATCATGGCTTAGGTTCCTTTTGTTTCTTTTATTTTTGAGATGGATATAATTGCATTGTTTCCCTTCCCTTTCCTTCCCCCAAACCCTCGCATATATCCTCATATATCCCTCCTTGCTCTCTTTTAAATTCATGGCCTCCTTTGTTATTAATTGTCGTTACATGTATGTCATTACATGTATATAGATATATATTTCTAAATATAACCTGCTCAGTTTGTATAATATTATTGTATATATATTTTCAGTGCTGCTCATTTGGTATTGCATAACCAATTGGTGTGCTCTTTCCTGGGAAAAGTATTTCTTGTGCTCTGACCATTCCTTATTTGCTGTAGTTCTTTGTGTTGGTTTGAGGCTACATGGTCTTTCCTCATCCACTTTAGTATATCTGTTGTTGCTGTCCTTCTTCAGCTCATGTTTAAGCAGCCATGTTGATGAGACTTCATGAGTGTAGCTTCTGACCTCACTAGGAGACAGTCTCCCAGCAAACTCCCTGCTCCTCTGCATCTTACAGTCTTCCTCTCCCCTCTTCCACAATGTTCCTCAAGCTTTAGGTATGGGAATTGTTTGTAGACTTATTTTCTAGGACTAGCCTATAGAGCTCCTAGTTTGCAGGAAGCACTCAATGTGTGCCATGGTTGTTAATTTTTAATTGTGGTACTCCATAACTTATCACTCTTTGTAACCTGTTTAAAGGTAATTTTCAATGACAAATGTTTAATTCATTAAACTTTTCTTGTTTTAAGTATTAATGATTCTGCTTGCAGTTTTAAAAACATGCTAGCATACTAATGGCCTCACTTTCTTCAGTGCATGCTGGTCCTGAAAACACACACAGACACACACAGAAACACACACACACACACACACACACACACACACACACACAGTATTTGCTGCAGAATGTCCAAGAAAACTTTTGCAAGTAAACCTAGCCTCTCTGACAATGGAGAATCTTTTTTTAAATTTTACAATCCCAGAATTGGGCTACCCATTCCATACTCTCAGGTGCCATGCATATTTATAATGATACTACCCAATGAAATTATTTAACTGAAACCTTTCACAAATTTTAAACAAAGAAGTGGCTCTGCTTCTATGTTGATGGAACAGGGACTTTTACCCAGTCTTCTTCTGAGAGCAATTAGGAAACTTGAATTTGATTTCCACACACTTCCTGGGGGATCACAGGCAACAAAGACAGTGTAAGTGTGAATAATGTCTCAAACAGGACAGGGGCCAAGAAAGGCAAAGGGACAGTTTGTCTGACTCTCCTCTTTCATCTGACTACTGACTCCTCAGAGCCCGGAGAGATAAACAGAGCTTCCTATAGATCTTCAGAAATAAGGGAAGGGAAATTGAAGTTCAGAACCTCAGTTAGTAGGAAAAGTCCTAAAATCCCAGAAATAGATCAACATTCTTAACAACTAGAAGTGTTGGCTTTTGTCAGTCTCCTGATTGAGACAACTTCCCTTCATCTTATGGACAATTTCAATTTAGATTTGTAAATTTTTCCTTACACTTTGTACTTGTTTTGTCAAAAATAACCAGACACACAGGGACAAAATTAGATCTAAAAAATGGAAGTCTTTTTTTTTTTTTTTAAAGACAATTGTAACTAATATGTAGGACAGATACTAAATAGGGTTATTTTATATCAATTTCAAGATGCTATGCCATTATTATTTTCATGTAATTAAAAATAAGACTAGGAACTATATTACATACCAGGAAAATATTTTAAAATAACAAAAACTTCAAGGACCATGTCTTAGCCCATTCATGGTTGCTACAAGAGTTACTATAAGATCAGGTAGCATATAGAGCACAGAAATTACTTTTCATAGTTTAGAAGGCTGCCTATCCGGTATTCAAATCCAAGAGCGTAAATAGCTCATGGAAATACACTTACTGTAACTAGGTGTCCATATTTCAGCATATTCTCACATGGCTGAAGAGAAAATGAGACTCTGGAGGATTTTCTGAATAAAGGAGACATGCCCTATTTAGGAAGCCTCCATCCTAATTTAACCACCTTCAAATATCCCCACATCCAAACTCAATGGTCTGGAGATTAAGTTTCAACATACAAATTTTAGGTTTACATAAATATTCAGTCTCTAAAAAACCAAATCATATAATTACTGAAACAACTCATGAGTAAGAAAAATTGGCATGTCATGACACACTGGTGTATTAGTGAGGCAGAAGATACATCAGAAATATAAATGCTAAGTATATGACCACATAAAATAAAAATGATAGAAAACAGGTACATCATAGAATAAAAAGTGTGATGTTAGGGATGTGGTAAAACATAGTTTATGCTGAAAAGGCAAGAGAGTCAAGAACTAATGTTTCAAGAGATTTTAAATCATGACTGCAATTATTTTGTTTATATGACATCGAGCAGCAAATTCCATGATCATCCCAAACCACAGCTTGTACACAGAAAGGCAACACAACTCTTCATGAATTTTTGTGTGTGCAGACCGTGTTGAGAAAAGAAATAAATATGGTATGCATAACTAGTAGAAAGCTTGATATATACATTTGCCCTGAATAGGTAATTTCCTTGTCCTGAAAAAAGGGGAAAGAAATAATAAAAATAAAATGGATTCATCACTGAAAAAAGTGCATTTGCTCTATAATGTGACTTGCAATGTGTTGGCAAATGCTTCCAAAAATCAGAGTTAGTTCTATGTCAGTAAAACTCTGAGGAGATATTGCCCCAGAGATAATATAACAAGGAAAGCAAAGCAAATAAGAAGTGGATAAATAGTTTTTAAAAAGTGTTGTTCAATTAATGTTAGATTGGTTGTTAAGGTGAGTTGGTAGACTGGGGAAATGTGTTGATAGGATGGGTACGAAAAGCCAGGAAAGCAATAATGTCAGAAAATGCTTGAGGGATTGGTGGTCAACCAATTAATTAGCTGCAACACATGCTTGTGTGATTTCCCACCATACAAAAGAGTAGCATGTGGATATGCCAGGGATGTCTCATCCACCAGTGTCTCTGTAGGCGTTTCACAGTGAAGAAAGATCAGACAATCATTGTCAAAGATGAAGATGCTTACTAGGATGTTTTGTGCTGAACAAATGAAGTAAAAACTGAGTACAGGAAACTCAGTGAGACAGCCAGGAATCATTCTACAATCCTGATTATAATGTGATTCTTTATAATAATCAGAAAACCACCAGCTTAATTGCCTCCTGATTTGGGGTCTGACTTCATGAAGTGGTAACTGGGGATATGAAGGCGGGATTAAAGTGAGATCAGCACTATCCTGTTTTGTCAGGGTTCACTGGATTCAGACTGAGTTTCTGGATCTGCATCCTGTTGCCTCTCCTTATCTTTCCTTTGGAACCACATTTTCTTTATTTCAAATGAGCTGTTTCAGGCCCCCACACTCAACTTCATCAAAAGGTTTACTGATCATTGCTTCAATATCTGGTGTGTTTTGTCTTTCATTCATTCTGTCTTCTCATTTAAAATAATTTCTTTCAACTGCTTCTGAGTACTTTACATTGTCTAGTATAGCCCTCTAGGCCTACCCCATGCTACTAGTTGACTGGGAGTCCAACCAATTTGGACTGTTTCAATTGCCTGTCTTACCTATGTATTTTATATTTGGTATGATCAATCAGAAGTATAAACACAAGACTTGATAATGGGAAAGGAAGAAATAAGACTCTCCCTCCCTCCCTCCCTCTCTCCCTCCCGCTCTACCCACTCTGTGTGTGTGTCTTTCCCCAAAACCAACACTTTAATTCTGTGCTAATCTTCTCCTTGAGTCAAAGTTATGGCTATCCTACAATTCTTCTGGTCTACACAAGTCTCTTTTTATGATAAATCGTGGAGCTGTGGATTTTCCTGTCCTATATTTTGTAGTTTTTTTTTGGGGGGGGTATGTTCTACCATCCCTCTTTATTTCTTTGATTCTACCTGCTCACTTTTAATACTTTCTTCATTAGAATTTCTTTAGCATCTTCTCTTGAGAATCACAGTTCCTTAGATGTGAAATGTCTCTCAGTTCTCCCTGTAGGAATTGGTACTGTTATCCTTTGTGCTCTAGGCATAATTACAACAGCTCCTGCAATGGATTAAAAAACCTTAGATAACAGAATCCAATGTATTACAAGTAGAGCTATTTTTCTTTACTTTGAGTCCATTTTTTGTTTTGAAGTTTTCTATTATAACTCGAGGGCAGAAAGTTAATTATCAGTCTGAGATCATCCCACTCACAGAACAGAATCAGATTTGGAGCGAGCTAAGGAAACCCGTGTATAATGGTAGAGTGGCTTTTGCTGGGTCATCAGTCTGTCTGTGTGCATATTCATAATGGACATAGTGATAAAGGGCAAGCTATTACTGTCATCAGACAGCCTTCAGCTCGTGTCACACTGTCCAAGGTCATAACTTTTCTGAGTCTGCACATATTCCCTGACAACTGACTATCGCAGGGCCAGGTCTTAGCCATTTTGGGTCATGACATTTTGAAAGTTTCAGCATGAGGTTATTCTAGGGTTTGGTTGACTATTAAAGTTCCATTGTCCATACTGTGCTGACCGATTTCTCTGTACACTTCCCACAGGTGTTGACCACAAGGGCACTTTCTAATAAACCTCCCAGAATTTAACTCCATTGCAAAGATGACAACTTCCAGGAATACCTTCCTTCCTACTTGATTCTCAGTCACCAGCTGAAGCTGCCCTGTCCCTTCCCCTACCCCTTGCCACTCTCGGGCTTGTTCTTTTTCTTCCATTTGGGTTCTGTTGAAAGTATATTTCTGCATAACAATGCTCAGTGTTGCCACAAATTTAGCAGCACAAAGTGACTCATGTTCCTTGTATGTCATTTCCTGTGAATTAGGAGGAGGCAGTTTTATTTAGTTGATTTCTCAGTGACTCACTAGCCTACAAACAAGTGTCAGCATGGCTGAAGCTTCATCTGTGGAGTTCATTTCCTTTTGAGTTGTTAAATACTCTTGCTGACTGATCTCTAGAGGCCCCATACAAATACTTCTTTCCTGAGACCTCTCCAACCTAGGGCCTGACATCCTTAGAGCTACCAAAGTCTACTTTCATCATGGTGACATTCCATCGCTTTGCTGAGCTTGGTCAAAAGCAAGTAACAGTAGATGTTTATAGATCATGACATTTCTCTCTTATGATAAGGAAACTCTTATCTCCAGTGATGATGTTTCCATATCAGAAAAAAAGTGAAAAAATTAGAAGAAAATGAGGAAAACAGAAATTAACAAATTTGCAAAGTGGGAGGTAGATGCGAATCATGGCTAGTTCGAATCAATGATGTTTCCCTCATGATTTCAGGAACGGAAGGTGAGTGAGGAAAGGACATCAGGAAAGGGAGGAAAAGGAAAGGAAAAGTCTTTGTGTTGTTAGGTTGTATAGTCAGTCCCCACCTCAAAACATTAGAAACTCTGCATTTCCAGACAGACTCAATGAAATGCATTAACTCTCTCTTATCTCCCCTTACAGACTGATAACTCATGGTGTCAAAGTCCAATGTATTAAAACAATGCGTGCCTAATAGTCACCTTACTACAAACATAATAATTCTGCTAATTAAAAATATCTGCTAAAGGGATACAAAGTCTGTTACTGGGGGGAAGGGAAGCCTAAATTAAATCTTCTCTTGTAAAAGATGATCTATGCTATTTACTTATGAGACAAAATTATAGAAAATGAGAAGAAAAAGAAGTTTAGTGGGATGAGAAGCAGAAGTCAAAGCTTTAAAAGGTTGGAAGGTAGAAATTAAGTATAGCTAGTAATTGACTTAGGAGTGTAGTGATATACCATTCATCTGGAAGCACAGCAAGTACAACTATGAGATGTATAAGTGTGTGAGCATCGTAACGATGACCATTCCTGAACATCATGTTTGCACTGATGCCTGAACTCTACCCAGAGAACTGGCTGTGCACTGATAAATTCTAAATAAGAGATTTCTCACACATTTAAGACATAAGGAAGCCCACAAGAAGCAGGGGGGCTCAGGAGATGGCATTTGCTGATCTTGTAGAAGACCCAAGTTCAGTTCCCAATGTGCAGGTCAAGTGGTTCACAACTGACTGCAACTCCAGCTTCAGGGGATGCATGAAGCACAGGCCAGGGCTCACTGCACACAGTTGAATGTAAGGAGGAAAAATAACACAGTCTTTGCAGCCAAAAGGAGGTTTGGGACAGGTTGGATGGAACATAGATAAGGGATTATGGAAATAGCCACATTTATGAAGTAAAAGGCAAACAGGAAGTTTCTTTGCATTCCTCTGATGCACGCATGCCTTTTAACACAGACTTTCGCTGTTAGCTTTCTTAACTAAGTCCGATTACTGTCTTTTTTTCTCCCTAGCAATGAATTTCACTTGTTTTTGGTTTGTGTCCTTGAAAACTGAAGAGAGGGTGACAGCTTACTTATTTTTCCATGACTTATCTCCAAATCTGTATCGCTTTGAGTTGCCCTCCAAGTGTCATATTGTGATTACACAAAAAAACAAATATTTTCTAATACCTGACACATATCTTCTTTTTACTAGAGAAATATTGTAACATTTTTCTTAAAGTGTTTACCATTCCAACACCTCTCATAGAACTCCGTCTTACTGACCATATACTGTCACCAAACCTTCATATCTATTATTTATTTGATCATAAGCATGAATGTGCTATATTCTTCATATCTACCTTGACTTTGTATTCAAAAGAATATGCTCCAGAGTTCACTAAGTGACTGACTGCCCTGAGTCTTTTCATCCATCTTCCCTAAGTGAACATTATCAAGACTATAAGGCTTTTTGGGAAATATAACTATGTTACCCTAGTGAAATATGTCACCATGAGCATACAACACAAAGGAGAAAGGAATGATACACTTCATTAACAGCAGCTGAATTGTACCCAGTGATGTAGGTCAGAGAATAGCTAAATGACAATAAGGAGGCATAGTGACCATGGGCTGACTTGGAAAACATGATTTTAAAAAAAGGAGAGAGGTCTGTTATTTTTCTGAGGGGAAATCTACAGTATGTATCCTAATTATACAAATGTAACTTTTTCTCTTTTAGTGCTCTAAGAAATGGACAGTTACAAAAGAGTTGTTCAAGTAAAATAACTTATAAATCCTTTTGAAAGACTGATAATAAAGGAATAAATACATTTTAATTTTTTAATGGAATGATTGTTTTTTTCAGGATTCTTTGTATTCCACAAAACATATTAAGGCAAAAAAACATAATTATTATATATAAATCTATGTAATTAAATACAAGGGCAAGAGAAATGGCTCAGAAGTTAAGAGTGTTTACTGGACCAATGTCAGGTTCCCAGAATCCATATGGCAACTTACATCTGTCTGTAACTCCTCTTCTAGGGCATCTGATGCCCTTGTCTCACCTCCATGGGTACCAGGTACACATACTGTGCACATATATACATACAGGTGAAACTCTCAAAAATAAATACATCTTTAAAAATACATAAGATATAATTCTGACTGCAGTAACAGTCTTGGAGAACCTTGACACACTGGATTAAGTTATATATTCCCATCCACGGTTATGGTGGAAGTATTAGGTTACCATGGGAACTAACTTCTTTTCATGGGAACTAGTTACATCCCACATTAAGTTTGGGAGGAGGACAAGGAGAAGACAGCAGAGTGGGAACAAAGGCAGGTAGATGACCCCATCAGTACGATAGAAAAGCCATGAACTAGGGTGTAGTGCTCAGCTGATTGAGAATGAACCCAAATTCCTCAGCTCACTGAGCCCCTGCAGTATACGAGCTCGATACAGCGCTCGCCGCAGTTTATTCTGTTGTCATTGCGACTTTTCTAGAGTCGAGTAGAGAGTCATATAGGATAGAGCCCCAGAGCCTACAAGGATTCTCTTTCCATTCTATAGAACTTCATTTCCTAGGGGGAAATTTATCAGAAATCATGCCCCCTTTCACTAAGTGTTGGCTCAGGGAGTAAAGAACAGTGTTCCTGAGTAGCAGCCTGTAGGCAGGAGAAATGGCGACAAATCCTAATTTTATGTTTTTTTTCTATATTGGGGAATCTGTTTCCAAAGTCTCTTTCAAACTGTTGTCAGCAAATTGTAGTCACACTAATTCAGGGAATGTTACTCACTAAATATTGGAGTTAGTTAAAAAGAAAAGACGGCAGAAGCTAAAGATGCCTTACTAATGACAAGACACTATAGTTCTGGTCATTTCTTCCTTTGTAAAAATGGTTTTTGATTTTCCCCCTTTACTATCATGTCATGAACACCTCTGTCTTTTCTGTTATTTTATTTTAAAATTTTACATATATGTATTTACTTATGCAATTTGTGTGTGTGTGTGTGTGTGTGTGTGTGTGTGTATGCGCTAACACATGTGTTTACATGAACCCAGATGCAAGTGTCTTTGACCACTGAGCAATCTTTCTACAGACCTTTTATTTTTGTCTTATTCAAATAACCGTTTATTTGCCCCAGACATTCTCTCTCTCTCTCTATTCCTCCCTCCCAACCCTCCCTCCAACTTCTCCTATTAACACCCCTTAACTCTGAAGATATATATGTGTGTGTGTGTGTGTGTGTGTGTGTGTGTGTGTGTGTGTGTGTGTATGTGTGAGCATTTTTGGTGTTTTGTGTGTATGTGGTTTCATGGCTGGTCTCTCTGTGCCGGTCAAACACTAGGGAGGTCATCCCTGGGAAATAATTATTTTTCTAATAATCCTTCCCCCAAGGAGTACATAATTGCTTGTAGTTCTTTGTCTAGGGGTTGGAACCCCAAGGAATTTCCCCCTTCTATGTTAGCATGTCCATGGGTACAGTCAAAGACATTTCAGTTTTGTAAAAAGCATGGCCCTAAATTATAGGACAAGTGTTTAAAAAGATTTATTCACTTTTATTTTATGTGTATGTGTATGTTGCTTACATAAAAGAATATATGTGTGCCACATGTGTTCTGTTCCCCCCCTAGAGACCAGAAGAGAATGTTGACTTCCCTGGAGCAGGAGTTACAGTTGGTTATGAGCCACCATGTGGGTTCTGGGACACCTCTCCTTACAAAGATGAACATTTTTCATGTGTCTGGTAGCTCATCCACATTCCCATGAGTAAAGATCTAGGAAATTGTATTCAATATTTCAAGTGGAGAAGTACAAAAATATTTGCTTTAAACAAAAAGAATTGTGCACTCATATTTATCTTATATTACCACATATTTAAAAACTTTAATATATTCTCAAAACCAAACTAGAACACAATAAGAAATATGTTCTCAAATGATGCTTTAAACTGTTCCTTATTAATAATTATATTAATTTAATTATAATAATTGATTTAAATGTCAAAAGGAAAGGTATAATCTGAATTCCTTAGTATTAGTATTTAGCTGGACTTTAAGACAGGAAGGTAAAATTCAGTGTTATAATTATAGTAAAATAATGATTATTTCTGAACAGAATTAGGATAAAAGATAATTCTATTTAGTAAAGAGAATGGAAGTTGCTTCAGATATATGAAGTTTTCACCTAGAAATGTACAAACTTTCAAACAATTTACAAATGATTGGTTAAGGGAGAAAATGTCCACTAATGTGCCTCTTTTAATCATTTAGTAACAAATTCTATGTTTCATGATTCATGTTTCTATTACAGCACAGAGCCTCTCAGATGTATACAGCACTTGTTCTGTCTTAAAAAAATTAGTGATTTCTTTGTACACATCAAAGTTTTAAAACTTCTAGTATATTTAATGACTTTCTTAAAGGATTTAAATGACTTCAGTAAATGATGATAATAATACATACTGTGTACTATGACAGCTTGGAAGTTCTTGGCCATAAAAATTAACTTAAAAATGTAATCTTACTGCAGAGTTTATCCAAAGGAAAAATATTTTTAAAATTTTAGAATGTGTCTTAACTTAAAAGTAAAATAACCAATACATACTGATAATAAATACTTACATAACTCATCATTATTTTTCTGTCAAGAGACATTGCTTTCTTGTCATAGGTTAGCATAACGATGTTTTGAAATCATGAGTAAAAGAATTCTAGAGCAAGTACCTAATGCAGGCTCCCTACCAAAGAATGCCTTTATCCTCAGTGCTGCGGAGTGGTATTCTCATGGAGTTGAAAACCATTACACTCACCGGAGTATAAATTTGATGATTTTTTGCACTGACTTCAGAGAGCTTATGTTATATTTCTAAATCACACTGCAGTGCGACAAATGGGAACCAGGTGATCTCCTAGCTCTGGATGCAAGGGTGGTCTTCTTAGTTGTACAGCCATGAAAACGGGGACTTTGATCCCAGATACTTGATAATGAGATACCAGATTTCCATACACAGTCATGTGCTTTCATATGTGGCCAGGCTCCACGTTGCTTTTCCCAAGGAGGGTGAAGACGGGTTAAGGAGACAAATGTTTACTTATTTTATTTATTTATTTATTTATTTGTTTGTTTGTTTGTTTATGTTTTAATCTTCAACTCCAAGTACTCCCTCTCCATTCCAAATGCCTCGGGACTGTTGTGCGGGCCCAAGAATAAGTACGAACATGTGTGTTTTGTCACCTATTCCATGGCAGTAAATGAGAAACCACACAACCATTTTCCTTGTCACCCTCCCACAGTGATTTTTTTACAGAAAAATAATGGAAGCGGGGAATGTGAGATGGTCCCCGAGTTCCCTCTCCGCTCTCACCTCCCGTGATTCTACCACGCTGACGGCAGAATAAATGTGCACACATAGCACCAGGACAAGTGAACCCACCAGATGAGAGCGAGTTCCTGAGCTGTCGCAGGGCTGACTGGCAGCAGGGTATTGCTGACCGCGTTCCCTCCGTGCGTTCACAGACGGATATAACGCTGAGGAAATTAAACAACTGGAATTTTCCTGCTCTGCTCTATTTGCAACTCTATAGCCACAATTGTCCGGACTTTATGGGGCGTAACCATGGGATGGAAATATGTCTGAGCTGTCTATTCATCTGCTCAAGACCCCCTCTACGTTCTTTCTTCGGCTTGCTTCCCTGCTTTCCCAGAGGCTCACAGGCCTGACTGCTTAAGGGCAAAAACCAACTCACTGACATTTATGCGTTAAAAGCCTTGCTGGGACTGTACTGTACAAGTTTGAAGAGCCATGGACAGTTTGATCTGAGGTCTTAAGGAAGAGCTTTAAGGAGATACAGGCTCATGGATCATGAAAGAGGAGGCATATACACTCCAAGTAGGGTGAGGAGAGACGGCAGAAAATAATGAAGATAGGGAGGACCAGTAAGTAAGAACACGTCAGCAAAATTGTAGCTGGGGTTAGAGGAAGCTTGTCTAAAGAGATGAGAAAGAAAACAAACAGAGGTGTGGAAGCCATGAGCGGGTACCTGGGAAGAGAGAGGGCTTCCGGTGTTCGTTTGATTATTGTTGGTGCTTGGCTTTAGTTCCTGCTGCCTTTGGACAGTTAGTCTTTCTAGTACCTCCATTAAAGGAAGGAGCCTGTCAGAATGGGAGCAGAGTTTGCTCTTGTTCATTTAAAACCCTATTCATACCCTTACCTGATAAAAATGGAGAAAAAATGCAGAACTGGGTCCATCTCCTGGAAGTCAGATCCATGACTATCCTGACGTGCCCTGGCTGGGGCAAGTTCTTTTCAAAGATGCTCACAAGGTAGGAGAATTCAAGTTCCTGCTGCTCTCTGCCTGAGAGATCTACACAAGGTTTGTAACCCAGAGCCTGACACATTGGCCTTGAGATCATAAACCTGGGAAAAGTCTTTCAATTTCCTGTTAACTCTTTGTAAGCTAACAGGTCAAATGGAGGATTGTGTACTGTGTGGGTAGCTTGGAGCATCTTGGAGGAATTGAGGTTGGTTTATTCAATGAAATAATGTTCAGTAAAATGGTGTTTTAATGAAATTATTACACATTTTATTTCACACCATTTCTGTTATATTTTCCTTCTTCATGTTATGATTTCATAAATAAAACAGCCTAATGAACTGGTGATAATGCATTAGAGAAATCTAAAGGTTCATGTTTCTAATACAATTTAATATAAAATATAATATAATAAATATAATTTGTCACCATTGTATCTTTAATTTTAATGATCATCATTGCACAAATTTTTATTTACACACATAAATTATAATAAATAACATTTCTAACACAATTAGATAATATAATTTTTTGTGGGCAAGATCATTTTCAGTTTCGTGTGACTAATTGTAATGATTTGTACAATGCCTTAAAATGTTTACCATTCTGCAATTACAGTGTAAAATTGAAATTAAATAGACTAAGGAGCTATAAATACTAAGTTTATGAGTTGATATATAAATAATTACATTCGACCAAAAGCAGTAGAACAGAAGGAAATATCAAATAAATGCTCAGTTCCAGATACTTATAGCTTGGCCATAATGGGTTGCTGTGTGACCTTCTACACAAACAGAAACAAACAGAAATTTATGTTAACAGCTCCTGTGGCTGCATGAGATTTGTGAGTCTATCACAGAGTTATCCTTCATTCCTGCTTTAATGCTTTCTCCTATGTGAGGGCTTTTCCTATTCTTTGTCTTATCATTCTAGTCAGTGTATGAATTATTCCTTATTATTTTGCTCCAGACTCTGTAAATACACACTTTGCTGACTATGATAGACAGAGGAATTAGTCAGAATTGCTTTGGTGGTCCCAGAGCATGCATTCTCTGAGTTTCAGGAAGCAGGTTGTAACCTAGAAATAGTGACATCTTCCCAAGACATTAAGTATTCAGACTTTGGGCAATCTTGCATGACATTCTTCCCTCTAGAGTGTCTATCAGAGCTTCAGAAAGGTCCCCATCCTCTGCCAGAATGTGATTCCCTGATGAGGCTTCCCAAACAGCCCTCTGATGTTGTCTTTTTCTTGTAGTCTACCATCATGAAACAGGCCTCATGTCCAACTTGTCACCGATTTCTCTCACCAGCCTCTTTGTTCTCTATCTTCTAGGTTTACCTGTTAATAGTTGCTTTTTATCCACTTAGAAATCCAATAAATGTGTTAACATTCTTCTTAATTTCTGCTTCTACCTTCAGATGAGTAGGTTATTGTGTTGGCTTAACCACACTGCGATGATTAAAAACACGATTAAAGAGTTTATCAAAGTGCCTTTTGGGATCAGACTGACCTTATGAATTCTTAGCTCCCTAATTTTGTGACATTGAAACTCTGAAAAAAACCTGTGAAGCATGAATTCTCTTCTTCCCTAAAGTGTAAATATATTATGCTGGCGCACGTGTGTGTGTGTGTGTGTGTGTGTGTGTGTGTGTATGTGTATGTGTGTGTGTATGTGTGTGTGTGTGTATGTGTGTGTGTGTGTGTGTGTGTGTGAATATTAGATGAAATGTTATGAATGAAATAATTAGAATTGTCTGTGACACATAGAAATCGGTAAAGATGGCCACACTTCTAATCACCAACCTTGTGTTCAGATATCTCTTACAGGGTGAGGATGATTTAGTAGAGACAATGGGGCTTAAAGGGATATCAATCTGCACTTACTTCCTACCCCTGCCATTTTGTAGACAAGTGAACTTGGACTGTTTATTAATCCTGGAGTCTCAGTCTAATCAATGACACACTGAAGTTATGAGTAAGTACTTTCTATCAGTGCAGTGGCACCATAAAGGTACATGATTTCAACATTAATGGGCCTATAATAATTACTTGCAAATGATACTTCGCCTGGCAACACTATGTTCTACCCATCTTCCTTGTTGACTTCGGGTAACCATAAGGGTACCCTCCTATATTCCAGAAAACCTTTAGCACCATCCTCTTCATTTTCTTTGACATTTCGTTTCGCCATAATTTTCAGTAACTTCCAGCTTACCCTGGTTTCAGAATACATTGCATTAGTAAATAGCATTTGGACTATACTTCTGTGCTAGATCTTAAATTTTAAATTATTTTTTTCTGACCACTAGAATTGCAACTGTTTTTCACTTTCCTCATGACCTCTGCACTCCCATTCCCCTCATGCTCCTCAGCAATGTACCTCTCTGTCTTTTTGAGGAGTTGGTATAGTTATTTATCTTGCTTCTTCCTTAACATTCTGAACAGAATTCAATAGTGAACCTACTTGGGACTGAAATTTCGTTTAGGGGAAAGTCACTGTTTTGCTGTTTTCTATAGTGCCATCTGGCTATTTTATGTATCTCATAACAACTTCATTTGAAATTTTTAAAAGAATATATCTATTTTATCTGAAGACTTTATATATATATATATATATATATATATATATATATATATGGTGCCTTTTTCTTATTATTTCAACATTTTTATTTTAATAAGATTTTTTGTGATATCCTCTCTATCATTCACACTATTGGTAATGCTCTTCCTCTTTTTCCTCTATCTTTCTCTTCCCTTTTTCTCTGTCAGTGCCCCTCATTTGTCAGCTAAGATAAAAGTTATCAATTATATCAATCTGTCCAGAGACTTGGGGTTTCTTTTTAGCATGTTTGCTCTGAATATTTCAGAAAGAATATTCCTGTTCTTGTCATTACCTCATTTGTTTGAAAACTTTAGACAGAATTGTTCTAGTCATAGTTTCACCATTTTCCCATGTGGACTTCCTAGGTTTTCTTCATCTTTCCTTTTACTTGCCATGAAAGCAAGGTACCTCCTGGCCTATTCTCTGCATCCAGCTGAACTTTTTATCATAGTCATTCTTCCAGGAACAGTGTCCTCACCATTTGCTTGAACTTACAAAAATCATATTCATTTGCCAAGTTAATTGTCATCACTATGGAACGCTGGGAAAAGCCTTTGATTTTCTGATTTGATGTGGTACAAGGTACCTTAGAATTGCCTAATGTGTTATTGAATTTTACTTATATATTAGAGATCATTGAAATTACACTGATGCCGGTAAGTTTCTGAGGGAAGAAAATGTGGCTGAATCATTTTTGTACTACTTAGGATATTGACTACATAAAAAGTCATAAATACAATGAATGGCATTATAGGAGTGCATTGTACGATTTTTGGACTTGAAAGTAAAATTCTGTCTCTTAGTCTTTCTTAAGTGCAATCCTCCTTACACTTCTGTCTCTTAAAATTACTGAATATAGAATGTTCTCTAATTAATCTTTTCTAGAGGGAGACTAGTTTACTTTCCTAAAGTGAAAGAAGGAGAAAAAAA
>CABHPP010142212.1:0-36924 GCA_902168425.1 Peromyscus attwateri | reverse complement strand
TGCTTGGCTTATTGGAATGGATCTGTATTGGTGTCTGCTTTTCATGCAGTCGTGAAGTAAGTTAGTTTGGTTGGAATGTATGCACAAAATCTAGTCTGAGCGGTGGGTAGGCAGAAGTAGAGGACTATTTTGATAGCTGGAGATGTTCTTTGTGACTGCACCAAAAGTCAGCAAGTGCCAGCTTCTTCAGGTTCTGGGGCAGCGTGCAACCTAAAACAGTGGACATTGTCTTCGCTTACATTCAAGGCCATTAGTCCAACTTGTACTTAGAGTGAATCTTTTACCCACTCCTGTGGGTTTTTTGTTTTTTGTTTTTTTGTTTTTTGTTTTTTGAGTGTGATCTATATTTGCTATTCAGGAGGTACTGGTAACCAAGTGAGGAGCATCTTCAAAACATGAATACATTGCATTATGTAATATCAGATGTTACATTTATTAAATCACCACAGATCTTGTCAGAAATGTCCTGAGAAGTTCTAAGTATTGAAGTTGTCAAGCTCACAGAACTATATACAAGTTTTGCAAAATTCTAATTGTCACTTGAAAGCTTGAGATTTTAAATTAAATTTTACTTACTCATTTGTGTGGTGTATATGTGCTGGTCTGAGGGGACAGTGCAGGGGTGTGTGTGTGTGTGTGTAGTGAAGACTGCAGACTCCAGGGCAGTTTGGTTCCATTGTCTTGTTTCATGGTAATACATCATCAGTTTAACCTGCAATGGTTTATAAATCATGCATCGAGTGTCAGAACTGGTTTTTAAAGTGGCAAATGATATGTTATTATGAGAGTAGTTTTCGGTTTTTGAATCTCCAGAAAAACAGGGTCTGGGGACTTCACACTTAAGAACAAATGCCAATTATATAAGAAAGGATCAAGTAATGAGTGTTCCCTTTTTATGATCTTCGACAAACAGAAAGGACTTCAGTTTCTTGTGCCACATGCAGAGGAATTAGGTTTGGTCCCTTGTGCTCTTAATCTGTTCACGCTGCTGAATGTAAGCACTTCCACTGAGCTCCCCATAGCCTCAGTAATTTGGCCTACCCCACCATTCAATTGCTCCTCCCATTAGCACAGAGGCAAACTCGATGTCTGTAAAGCAAACTCACCTGTGTTCCTTAAGGTGTGGGCCTCACTGACGGATTTGTCACCACTGCGCAATCCGTGGGTCCACCCCATTGAAGTCCTTTGCCATTGAATACGCCCTCTGGAAACATCTCTGCTTCTTAGTGTGACAAAACTCATAAGTATTCTCATTCCTTCCCATACCCCGTTGGTTCCCAACCTTGGCCACTCATTAAAACCATCTAGGGAGTTTTTAAAATCCCAATGCCCAGAACAATTAAATCCAAATTGGGAAGAATTGGAGAACTATTTAAAACTCTTTCCTCGGTTTTGATAATAGCTTTTTAAAAGAAAATAAAACGCTCTGAGGTGTTACTTTCTGTGCCATTAACTTCAGTGCTATTTGTTAAGCAGTTACTATGGCTGTGCAGTGTGCTACACAATAGCGCATTTAATCTTGAAAACCCATTGGAAGTTCTTATTCTCGTCTTATGGGTCAGGAGAACTGGTTCACTTGATGATACAGTTACTGTTGTCATCTGTTATAACCTAAAGGAAAAAATGGGGGTTCTCTTAAAATGGTGGAAGTCAAAACCCCTTGCTCGGCGATTCTGCCTGGCAGCTCTTCTGTGACTTGTCTCTCTGAGGTTAGTAACATGCTTTCTGTGTGCTTCTGGTCAGTTTCAGCTTGGTAAAAACGCAAGTGTTTCTTTCCTGAAGTCTGTGTAGAATGTACTGAGCCCTGAGTTAAGTGTTGTTAAGTATAGAGAGGTAAGACCCAGCTTCCAGTGAGTTCAAAACAAACTTACAAGAATTCTGAATTCACTTTAAAACACCCATTACATGTTAATATAGCATTTTATGGAAAGTAACTTTCTCAAAACAAACAAAAAATTTAACCAGAATTTGAGCTTAGGTCATTTTTGGTATTGTTGTATTTGTTTGTTTACTTACTTATTATGTTTTTGTCCTAACATCTAGCTTCTTTTCACTTAATTTTTTCCTTCTTTCTGTAAATGACAGCATTGAAATGACAGCAATACGAATGCCATACAACTGTGATGGATTTCAAATGCATTGGGCCAAGAGAGAGAAACTAGGCCCTAAAGATGAGCTGTTACATGAGTACACAATGGCGTTTGAGGACTAATGGAGACTGTAGGGACAGATCACAGGTAGTGGTGGGTAGGGCGGAGGATGCAGAGTGGGGTTATCTACAACAAATCAGAACATTCAATTGTAGTAGAACCATTCTTGGTATCTTAATTGTGGTAGAATTTGGATGCCACAGAACTAGTTAGATGGTACAAAATAAGTTTTTAATCTCAGCACTCCAACAGGTCTTGTTTAGAACAATGGTTCTTACTGCTGACTTATAAATTGGTTGACTTGATATGGCTTAGGAGTTGCATACAGGTATTTAAAAACTATGTAGATAACTCTACCTCCCAGTCAGGGCTGAGGACACTGACTTAGTATGCGTCAGCAACCTTCTATTACAGAGTAGAACATAGGAGCTCCCAGTGCAGTACCTGACCACTACTGCCATGATCGTATCCATTAACAAGGAGACATTCAGAGCCTACCTCTAATTATGAACCTCTGTGAGGTGGGCCAGCACCCCCCCTCAGCAGGCCCCCTGTATGATCTCAATGCTGCCTAATGATGTAGAATCCCTGGACCTATGTGTGCTCTTTGTTAGCTCCTAGAGAGGTCCTAAGAGTGCCACTCAGCTAGAGATGTCAACCTCATTACCTCTGGGCACAGTCTTCGCGGGAAAACTTGTTAGGCACATGAATCCATTCTCATTATTGACTTTTCTTAAATGCCCTTTAAAGTTTGAATTATAGCTTTTGTGTGGTGATTAGCAGTGGATGGCATCTGTGGGCTGTAATTTCTGGTACATTTCCTTTAGATTGAAGAGATATATTGGGGCATGGCATTGTGTGTAACTATTAATAATGTCTGGTGAGGATGTATGCAGTTGTGCACTGTTATTCATAAGGTGTGTGGACTTAAGTAAAATTGTACTGCATTTTCATTCATAAATAGGCCTTAACGTCCTATCTTGTGCAGGTTAATAAAAGTTTTCCTTACACATGTAAAAGAACCTTTGGCCAAATAAACTTCAAATATGTGCTGACGTTAGTGTTAAAGGATGTATAAGGTAAACATAGGCACTTCTTTTTGTTGTTTCAGGCTATTTTGGCGTTTTGCTGGATATACGTCCGCAAATACCAGAGTCGGCGGGAAAGTGAAGTTGTCTCCACTGTGACGGCCATTTTTTCACTGGCAGTTGCACTCATCACGTCAGCACTTCTGCCAGTGGATATATTTTTGGTTTCTTACATGAAAAATCAAAATGGTACATTTAAGGTAAGTATCGTGCTCTCTGATTATTTTTTTTTTCCTTGTGGGTACGTAGTTGTTTCATTTAGCAAACCAGTGTCTTTTTTTTTCCCTTTCTCTCTGTCTCCCCACCCCTTGAGTGCCTAGGCATGTAGAATCCAGTGAGTGTGTGTGTGTGTGTGTGTGTGTGTGTGTGTGTGTGTGCACGCGTGCGCGCCCCTTTGCATAGACATGTAGAGTCCAGAGTGGACATCAGACTTCTTCCTCTGTCCCTGAACCTGAAGTGCGGTGGTAAGGCTAGGCTGGTCTCACAGGTCTTCCAGCATCCATTCTTTGCCCCCACCTGCCCAGTGCTGAGGATATAGGCATGGGTGGCCATGTGTGGCTTGCATGTGGGTGCTGAGGATCTAAACTTAGTTTCTGCTGCTTTCACAGCTAGCTAGCATTCATTACCACTGAACGATCCTTCAGTCCTGTTTTCTTGTGTGGGAATAGATAAGTATAGAAATGAATTGTCAAGGATGAGAACACAAAAGTGGTAGACTAGATGCAGACAACTACCTTCTATGAGAATCATCAGTTCAACAACCCACTCAGTATTGGAAATCAGTTTTTTTTTTATGTGAAAATATTTCACTACAGTTGGTTTTATTTTAGTGCTTCTTATAATTCCTTTGCAGCATATTTGATTTTATTGACATTAGTGCCACGAAGAAATGATTTAGGAGGTCTTTCAGTAGTGGTAGAACAGCATTTGCTTCCTAGAATCTTACAGGACAGAGAATAGTTTGCTGTGCTGGCTGCTAGACTTAGCTGAGGAAATTTGGCCAAGTTACTTAACTAACTTTTCTCTACTTTTGGTTCCTCCTTTTAAAAAGGAAGCGCATGAATGAGAGGAAGTTCTTTTTCAGATATGCAGATTTCTTCTGTTTCTTACTATCTTAATTAAGCCTCTGTGAAGTGGGTACTGTATGCCAGTGTCTAGTACATGGTACTTGAATAAAGCAGTAATTTTGAATTTCAGTAATTCGCAATGCTTTAATAACTCTGATTTTGGTCTAAATGACTTCAATAATTGATAACATTTTTGTGGCTATGTTTGGATGTATTCTGAGTGTTGCAGGGACTAAAATTCCTTTTTCTCCTGTAAGGCAGACTCCCAGTTAGTATTAATGAAGTCTTAGTGTGTGCCAAAAGTAGTTTTGTGAAGAGGATTGTTGGCATCTGCTGCATTGTGTCTGTATATTAAGAGTTTATATACATTACCTTCCTTTGACCTCCCAAGCAACCCTGTGAGGTAGTAGGTTATCTGTGGCTTTAATGGGCAAAAAAGCAAGAGAAGACAGAGGTTCAGCCTGAAAATATAAAAGAATTTGAAGCCCCCAAAGGTCTTCTTCATTTATTTTGTTTTTATGGGGGAAAGTGCCCTTTTAAGAAATATACTTCTTAGTAGTTTAGAAAATAGTCTCTTACTGTCTTCATTTATTTTCATTTAATTTACATTTTGTGTTTTGCACTGAGACATTTTAGGAGGAAATTATTATTTTCAATGGTTTCATTAGATTTTCTGGGTTTTTTTTTATTGTTTGTCAAGAAGTAAATACCCTTAATAATTTTGGATACAGGTAATTAATTTATCTGAGCATTATGAAGTCATTTTCTCTGATGTCATTTTATTATTAAATTACATGAAAGTGTCTAATTTCTTGTGATTGGGGTTGGGTACACAGCTGTGTTTCTTAGATAAATGATTCTGACATTGTAAGAATGTGGGAGTGTTTTTATTTTTAAGTAGTATAGTGAAATCCAGGAAGTAGATAATTATAAACTTCTGGGATGTTTTTCTCCTTACAATCTGGGAAATTAATGCATATGTGTATGTATATGCACAACTATTCTGATACAGTATAAGCTGTGTAATTATCCCTTGTATAATTACTGTTTGAACTGAGATTGGTTTTAGTTTTTAATTTAGAAGATTTATTTATACATTATAGGGAACTGTTTTCATCTTGGAATTTCTAAAGTAAATATTTCTATGAGCATATAAACTTCGTTTTATTTTGTTGATTTTTTGGTACCCATGCCTAAATGAGTAGTCTTTTTCTGGATCGTAGTTATTTTCATTTTTAAAAATTTAGTCTGGATTCATTAATTTTTTTTTTCCTTTCTCGGTGCAGTGGTGATATTTTATCTGTGTACACCCAATAAACTTTATCCGAGGATCAGAGGAAAAAGCCAGCCACTATAGTAAACATAGAGGTCAGGCAATGGTAGCACACACCTTTAATCCTATCACTTGGAAGGCAGAGATCTGTCTGGATCTCTCTGAGTTCAAGGCCACACTGGGAACAGCCAGGCATGGTGGTACACGCCTTAAATTCTAATACTAGTTAACCATAAAGGTCTGGAGGTCTGTACAGACAAACAGAAAGTGACACAGCTGGGCAGGAAGAGGAAGTGATGTAGCTGAACAGGAGACCAAATGAGACAGCGGAACAGAAAGGCATATAGGCATGGGTATACAGGAAGTAGGTTGCTTTAGAGACTGAGGTGAGGTGAGGTTAGCTTGTTGCTAGAGTTTTCCTGCCTGGTCCACAATCAGGACAAATCTCTCTCACCTGCCAGTCCCACAGCTGCTCAGACCCAACCAAGTAAACACAGAGACTTATATTGCTTACAAACTGTATGGCCGTGGCAGGCTTCTTGCTAACTGTTCTTATATCTTATATTAATCCATTTCTATAAATCTATACCTTGCCACGTGGCTCATGGCTTACCGGCATCTTTACATGCTGCTTGTCCTGGCGGCGGCTGGCTGTGTCTCCTTCCGCCTTCCTGTTCTTTTAATTCTCTGTTAGTCCTGCCTATACTTCCTGCCAAGCCACTGGCCAATCAGTGTTTTATTTATTGACCAATCAGAGCAATTTGATATACAGACCATCCCACAGCACTAGCTTGTGGCTTTTCCTATTCCTCTGATCTCTTAGGTTTTCACCCCTACATCTGGCTCCAGGTTTTTATTTCATGAAACTGTTTAGCACTTCGTCCTGCACGGTGCTAGGGATTGGACTCTGGGTGTAGTACAAGCAGGCAGGTGCTTCCCCAGTGAGCTGCTTTCCTAGCCTTTGTGTTAGTTTACTTAGTGAGATTTTATTATACCTAGAACAAGAGTGTAAGTGTTTTCCTTCTGGTTGGGGATGCGGTTCTGTGGCAGAACACTTGCCAAGCATGTCTGTGACCTTGGACTCTGGTTTCCTTGAATCCTGGTTTCCTTATCTTATTGTCTCTAATTTGTTTGTATTTAAATAACAATATATATTAATAAAAAACAAAATATAACTTATATTTATATAGCTCCTATAATGTAAATAATGTGGTAGTATCTTTTTCTTGGTACACTTTTATTCGATTTTAAATTTTATTATTATTGTTATCATCATCATCTCAGTGTATAACCCTGGCTGGCCAGAAGATCTCCATCCTCCTGTTTGGGTCTCTTGAGCACAGGGATTACAGACAGATATCATCATCCTTATCACCCCCAGCCCCACACTTGTTCTCAAGTGCACGCCTGTACCATGTCTTTTATTCCTGGAATTTTGTTTTCATTTGAAGCCTCATATTTGCTACTCACAAAAGTAAAAACTGAAAAGATGGACAAAAGTGGTTCCTAACTCAGTCTTCTCTCCAAGTTCTTGGTGAGTTCTGTTCGACACAGAGTGAAAGTCAAGTCCAAGTATGGACCAGTTATTTCTGTAGACTTTATGCTGCCATTGTAAATTGTCATGTTGAGTAAAGGTGAGCTGCTGGCTTTGAATTTCCTAGTTGTTTTCCACACTGGACGATACAGTATCCTAGTGTGCATTTTTGTTCCTTCACGAATATGTCCTGTATACACTAGCTTTCGCCATTCCCACCTCGTATACATTGAATCTTCCAAACTCACGGGTTTGCTTTCAGAATTTAATTATTTGTGGTGATTGCTAGCTCTGCTTAAGTACGGGTGCTACTTCTCCCTGGGTGGGAGTCCACACTGTTTTCCCTGGTTCTGTCTAGTAACCCTACTGGGGTTCTCATCATTCTAAGCCAGGTGTGTGCAGTAATGTTGGAGTTGTTTCTGGTGACATTTTTTTTTCAAGTGTGATAATGAATGAATTTAGCATAATAATTTGTTTCTAGCTTTAATGAGACAACTTTGCAGCTAAAAGTTTTGTAGTATAGGTGTAACAGTTCTATTAAACACTCATTTAGTTAGCCTTTATCCTTGGATAAAGATATACATGGAGTACACTGATAAAAGTTGTAATTCGACACCATGTGTTTGCAACACGTGTGGATTTTAAAAATGATCTAAGCTGCAGCCTCAGAATGTTTGGTGTTTTGGCGCTTGGCTTCCCTCCTCTCTTGTTCAGTCACCTCACAGCAGCGGTTCTCAACCTGTGGGTTGCGACCCCTTCGCCAAACCTCTGTCTCCAGAAATATTTTCATTATGATTCATAACAATAACAAAACTACAGTTATGAAGTAGCAACAAAAGTAATGTTAAGGTTGGGGGTCACCACAACATGAGGAACTGTGTTAAAGGGTCACAGCATTGGGAAGGCTGAGAACCACTGCTTGATAGGGAAGTGGAATTGCTGCTTTCACTGTAGTGGTTATGTGCTCATCTCTGTGTGTGTTTAGTGAAAGGTATTGGAGTTGTGTATGTTATGAATCAGAGAGGCAAGGATTTTTGAGACAAGAAAGGGTAGCTTTACAAGTGTAATTTCCTGAAGAAGGGAAGGGGCTAGAACTCTCAATCTGAATGTGATGGAGGAAATTGGGATCCCCTCTAATGGCTCTTGGTCTCACTAATAAGAGAATTTAAGAATAGACTCAAATGGAAACTCAGGGACAATTTTATTAGCATTTAAAAGAAAAACTCCAAGTCTGACCAGCTGTAAACTTCAGCTGCTGCGCTGAAGGTTAAAAGCCATGCCATTTAAGCTGGCTTGGAGGGCAGACACATGGAGATGGGGGGACAGGATTAAAAGAAATGTTGGGGGAACCCAAAGTGATAGGGAAAGCATGCTTAGAGACAAGAAGGAAATCAGTCACTCTAACTTGGAAAAGCAGGCTGACTTACAGAATGTATGGCTGTGGCCTTGTAAGCTCCTCTAGGAAAATACAGTATTCCAACAAGAACTCGAGATTCTGCCTTTATCTTTAGTATGACTTAGAGTGAGCCCACTGTCTTTGGGGGATGGTCCCCTGCCTAACTAGAATGTTAGGTCTCCATCTGGGCCACAGACCCTATTCTCTTGACCAGAAGGAGTTTTTCCTTAGTGGGCTTTTATTGCTACTCTAACAAAAGGGTTGACAATAAAGTAGCGTGGACACTTTGAAGGAAGATAGGCCTAAAATTTGAGTACTAGTAGAGGTCGGTCTTAAATCTGTTAATGAGTTGAGTCAGGGTCTGTATTTTAGATTCACACTTTGAGAGTCACCTCTAAGTGACTGTTTCCCACGGTTGGTGTCATACCCTGGGTGATCATTGTTGGAGATTCTCCTACACTAGATGTCTGTGGCTCCCCCCCCCCCCCCCCCCCCAGCTTCTGACGGCTCAGGACATTGCCAGGTGCCAAGAGAGACAGAAATCGCTCTGACTTAGAATCACTTTCCCAAGGTGAGGTAATTACACGAGAGTGGGGAGGCTTGGGTTGGAGCTCAAGTGGGACAGAGAGGTTCCCAAGTCGTTTTGAGGAGTAGCAAAGGAAATGTAGGGACATACCAACTGTGCCTTTTATCTGTGGAATCCATAACCTTTCTGAAATAGTCCAGTTTGTTAGTCTCGAGTCCGACTTCTTGATTGTTGCCCATCCCTCTGGCTTTTAGTAACTGAAGTCCCCACTAGTTTCTACATTGGAAGACAAGACTTTATAAAACATATCAAGGGCATAGCAGTTCTCAAAGTGTGCTAGAGGGAAGACTGTTAAAGTCAGCTCTCCTGACAGCACGTCAGCTACTCGGGAGGTCGGGAAGCATATAAAGCAAATACACTAATAGCCCTTGAGCTCTGTTGTGTATTTTATACACTATATTTATAGCTTTAAAATAATAACAATTAGACTGGTCTATTGTCTTAAAAATTGGTTAGACAGAAGAGCCCTCTAAATTAAAAGATGTTAAATTTCAATAAATATTGGCCTTTGAATTACTTTTACACTTTCTATTCTTAATTTATATTTTGAAATTGGAATTTCAGTATATTTTGTGGAATTTCCAGGTTTTAACTTGAAGTGGTTTTCAGTGAGGACAGCACTTCTCACTGGGAAGTCTGGGAAACGTGTTGGGGCTCTGTAAATGTGTAACAAATAAAAGGAGAGAAATACAGTATCCTCTGGTTCACTGATTTGATCATCTTAATTGAAAATTCTTTTTAGTCTGCTTTGATGTATAAGGAGTCACCAGGGAGCTCTGGGAGCTGACACTTCCGATTGTGTCCATTCTCATCTGGGTACTGAGGACAGTGGGACAAACCCGTTCTCCTTGTCATAGATGTCTCCGTGGTAGGCAATGGGCCTCTTTGCAGTTTCAGCCTCTCTGTGTTTGGATGCCTTCCTTTTTTAAAGATAGAAGTTAAGTGCATGTAAGCTGTTGCTTGTAGCTTGTTCTGTTTCCTTACTCTAAAGTACTCTATGGCATTTTTTTTTTCCTTAAATAGCCTTCCTTTTTAGTATCTACATGATATTTTAAGGTAAGAACTTATGATAATACATTTTCTCATCTTTCCCCTGGACAACGATGTCTCCAGCTTTTTTTTTTTTTTTTTTAAACACACTGAATATTTTTTGGTAAAGAGCCCTTAATCAAAATCAAAGGTGCAGGCTGGAGTTTACTGGGTTCATCTATATCTCAACTGTCTTTCTTATGTCTTGCCTCTAGGACAAGCAGAATAGTCTTGTCAGTAGATAAACTAGGTATCAACTAGGTGTAAGCTAGAATATTCTGACTGCTGAACATCTTAAGACTGAGTTCCTAGGTCCGAGGAGAAATTGAAACTTCCTACCCAGCTCCTGGCTGGGAAAACGAGGCCCAATTTGGGCTTCTTGGTTGCCAAAGAACTCAGTAAGACTCTTCAAGTCATCCAGTCATTTGTTGGACAGTACTATTTGAATACTTTACGTGCTATTTCGTGTCTTGATTTGTCAGATTATTTTTATGTTGGATTTAACTCAGAATGTGTAGGTCATAGCTCATCTTGCTCTTAGTATTTAAGAGATGGTTTTTCCACCACAGCTTTGAACTACTTGCTATTATCAGAGTGTTAAGTTGTGGAAAGTGGTGAAAGGCTCCTGTTGTAATAACATTGTGATGTTTCATCTGTGTAGTAATTCAGAAATTTCTTACTGTTGATCCCCTTCAATTTTTTTTCTTGTCATTTGTCTGTTGTCAAGTGACTTAGAATGTCTACTTTCCATTACACCTGAGTTCTGTCTCAACGGGGTACCGGTTTTATTCTGTGCAAATGATGAATTTGAAGTGTGTTTTCTAAGCTTAGCAGTTTAAATAGCAGCTGTGAAGGATGAATGCAAAGGAGTTTCAATTAGCTTATAGGTATTTTCTTAAACGGTGTGGTACATTTGTGTCAATGACTTCGCTGGTTAGTTTTTGTTAGCTTGACACAAACTAGGGTCACCTGGGAAGAGGGGCCCTCAGCTGAGAAATTGCCTCCATCAGATTGCCCTGTAGGCAAGTCCAGAGATCATTTTCTTAATGATTGAGGTGGGGGTGGGGGGGACAGCCCTCGTGGGCAGTGCTACCCCTGAGTAGGTAGTCCCGGGGTATGTAAGGAAGCAAGCTGAGTGAGGCATGAGAGCAAGCCTTGTTCCTCCAGCTTCAGTTCCTGCCTGGAGTTCCTGCCCTGACTCCCTTTATGATGGACTGTAACTCGTGAAGGGAAATAAACCCTTTGCTCTGCTGGTTTCCGACAAGTGGTTCAGCACAGCAACCCAAACCGAAACTCAACAGTTAGCTTGTGTCAGAAACAGCTGAAGGGAGAACGGGCTGATTTCAGTCACGTTTCCGTGGGTTAGTCACGGATCTGGACGGACATCCCGGTGTGGGCGAATGCAGCCCAGAGAATGCAAGCATTCCTTTCTTTCTTAATCTGGGGCAGGGCACCCAGCCCATGGGATGGTGCTATCCTCTTTCAAGGTGTCTTACTCCCTCCTTAATTCTGTCTGGCAACACCATCACAACATACCTCAGCAATCTGTAAGTTCTAAGACCCAATTCTAAATATAGCCAAGTTGGTAAGGAAGACTGCCATGATACCCAGATCTTCCTACAGCACAGACCAGAGCTGTTATTCTGCACGAGTTCCTCACTGTTCTCTGTTGCTCTTAGGACAAAATGAAAAATACTTCCACTGACCCACAGGGCCCTCCAAGGTTAGCCCTTCCTTTCCCTGCATTTACTTGTGGTACCTTTCCACAGCTCTGGTGGGTCTGCCTTGAGCTGCTTGTGGGTTTGGTTTTTTTTTTTGTTTTTTTGGGAGCTTCTTTTGGTTTTGTTTTTGTTTTTTTTTAACCCCCAGCCTGCTCTGTATATTCTGTTCTATTTTTCCTCCCTGAATCTTCTTTCTAGTTTTCCATGACTGTCTTTTCTTCCTTGAGTCAACTTTTAGGACAGTTTTGGGAGATCACTGTAGGTTTTCCCTACAACTCTGTTGCCATCTCAGATTTATGTGTTGATGAGTATTTGTTCATTTGTCTGCTCTCATTTCTTGTAGAGACCGTACTTTATTTGAGCCAATAACAGACCCCAGAGATGATATTCAGGCGTACCAAATCTTAACTTTGCGTGTTAGACAAAATTGTTGTCAAAGGCAATACACTTACTGTTTCCCTTGTACCCTAGGAATGGGCTAATGCCAACGTCAGTGTGCAGATCGAGGACACCGTTCTGTATGGCTACTATAGTAAGTATCGTTCAGTGTCATTTTCTCTTCCGCCTGCCGATCAAATTTAGAGTCAGACTACACGAAGACTTAGTTTGATATCAGTTATGAGAGTATAGTGTTGAACACGAGGAATAAATAATGTGCATTTGTTCTTAATATTCTAAGACATTTTAAATCTACTCTGCATTTATTAATTTCACTTGTAACTCCTCTTCAGCGTCATTTCATCAAGTTACTTTAAATCTCCTGTGTTGTGTTAAATTAGCTGTTTCCTCCCCTTGTGCTCTGTGTTTGATACTTGTGTTTTCTAGCATTCCTTCACAAGCCTTGAGAGTAGTAGAGTGCACTCTGGGAGTCTCTTCTACTCGGTGGAGCTGCTCTAATCCAGGGGCCAGGGCTGCTTGGCCTCTTTCTGTCTCTTCCTCTTCCCGTCCTGGTATTAGACTGGAAAAGGTATAAATAGGCGCCTAAGTGCTTTCTTTTATTTGAATAGTCCTAGAGTCAGGCTTTCATAAAAAGATTTAAATATATATTCCAGAAAGGGATGCCGTTTTTTTTTAAAATCAGTAAATCAAGATGTCGAATAAGATTTTAATAGGCCATTATATTGGAAGGAATAGTTAAGAAAATTTTACTGCATTGACTTATTTTCTTGTGTGTATGTGTGCTTAGGCACATGAGCGCTACTGTGTGCGTGTCAGGTCGGAAAAGAACTTGTGGGATTTGGTTCACTCCTCCCATCATAGGAATCCTGGGTATTGAACTATTGAATGCAGGTCGACAGAGTTGGGGCCACACCCCTTCACTCACTGAACTATCTTGCTGGTCCTAAGCCAGTGATTTTGTTTTTCAAGAGGCTTACTTGATTTTAATTTAGCAGTTTTGGTTCTAACCTATCTCTTTTCTCCTGCTCCATAAGAACCATGAAATCCCTTTGGTTTAGGTTTTTATAGTGTATATATATATATATATATATATATATATAAAATGTATTTATTTATTTATTTATTTATTTGTTTCTATTTTTTTATTTACTTATTTATTTTTAGTTTTAGAGCTTTCTGAACATTTTACAAGCGTTTAAGAGGGAAACATAGTGCAGGTTAGGGGAAAATCCCAGCAGCTGCCAGGAGAGAGGAAGAAATAGTAGTGCCTTTTAAGAAATGATAAAGCCCTCTCAGGAATAGAGGTGTGCTGCTAGTCAGCTGAGGAGAGAGCCCGCAGCCCCAATGCAGGGTTTAATACTTCTGGTTAATACATTAAGTGTATACTATAAAATATAAATAGTTCTGTGTGAAGTTTTGAAATGATACGAAGGACCTCTTTAAACATTCTTTTAAGGGACTGGGTCTGCCTCCTGTTATAGTAGTCACCACCCTGTAGATCATGTGACAAGATAACCAAAGTTGCTAGTCAAGTCTGACTCTAGGAACCATATCTTATCATTGAACTTGGAGGCCACTGCAGTGACCTTTTGCTGCCAAGGTCACAAGACACTTGTAAACCAGGTTATTGCTTTAGGCAGACTTTTAACTTTGATTCCATCAACCTGCAGAGAAGGATTTTAGTATTTTTCTGAATCTTTCCGAGGATATTATCTGTCTTCTGTAGGATAAAGTGTTCTGGTCTCCTTTTAAATGCAGAGGAAATAAGCTAATTGTTACTGTAATGATAGGGCGTTTGGGAAGCCTTGGCGGGCTGGACCGAGGAGCCCCGTGGCGGGCATGCAGACGCAGCGGCGGGTGGCATAGCACATTGGAGAGTCACTCACACCCCTGACACAGCATCCATGTGGAAAGGGTTTATTATAGAGATAGAGAGAGAGAGAGAGAGAGAGAGAGAGAGAGAAAGGGGGGGGAGAGGAAGAGAGGCAAGAGGAAAAGAGGGAGAGGAAGAAACAGAAAGGGAGGGAAAGAGGGGAAGCGGAGATGTGCACACCTCATGGTGGGGAAGCAAGAAGGGTCGGGGAGAGGAAGAAGAAGGGAGGGGTTTTTCCTTAAAAGAGGATTTACATCAGGGCACAGGGCAGGTCCCCAAGGGGCAGGCCAGAATGCCAACTGTTACTAAGAGTGGGATGCCTAAGGTGTTGAGGGCTGAATTCCCTGCAGAAGATAGGGTGTGCTGAAAAATCAATTGTCTTGGTGACTGAAGCTCTATATCAGATTGCTTGTTGGATTGCCAGATCCTGAGTTCAATCCCTGGTGTACACACACACACACACACACACACACACACACACACTGTTAGGACAGTTAAGTCAGTCATTTACAAACACAATTTTGAATGACAGTGTGGATAATAGTAATGATTGTTGTTTTCTCCCTTGTGACTGTGGCTAGCCTTGACTCAGTTTGGCTCTAACTCTGAGCATGACAGGATTGTGCAGCATCTACTATAGTTACTGTCCCCAAGCCCAGCTGTTTCTTCTGAAATGTTAGGTCCAGTAGAATTGCCTATTAGATTTGCTTCTGGATCTTAAGATTCAAAACATCCAAGGCGTGGTTTAATCATAGCCCCTGTTAGAGTCTGCTATTCAGAATCTCATCTGTGTTGGTATGTCAACACATTTTTACTGTTAACCTTGCTAGACATTGAAGACTCTCACACTTAGGATCTCAGTGAATTTTCCTGACAGCCTCTTTTCCACATTACTTTTGTACTGTGTTACAAATGAAGAAATTGGTGTTAGTGGTCATCATGTTAGTGAGTGACAATGCCCAAAATGGATGTTACAACCTTAGCTGGGGCTGTTTGCTCTTAAGGGAGCTAGGTGCTTCCTAGTCAATGGTTCTGGGAGTATGACCTATGGGAATAATTAGTAGTATTAAAACTCCAGCACAACTTCAAGATCATCTGGGACCTTTTAAATAATTTAGAATTGTTTCAGAGAGATTCTGATTTAACGTGAATGTCTTAGAGTTTCTATTTTGAGGAGACACCATGACCACAGCAACTCTTTTCAAGGAAAACATTTAATTGGGGCTGGCTTACAGTTCAGAGGTTTAGTCCGTTATGTTCATGGTAGGAAGTATGGTAGCATGTAGAAAGACATGGTGCTGGAGAAGGAGCTGAGAGTTCTACATCTGGAACCACTGGCAACAGAAGAGACTGCCACACTGGCCAGGCTTGACCATCTCAGACCTTAAAGCTCTCCCTCAGTGACACACTTCCTCCAACAATGCCATACCTACTCTAATAAGGCCATACTTCCTAATAGTGCCACTCCCTATGAGCAAGCATTTAAACACATGAATCTGTGGGGGCCATTCCTATTCAAAGCACCACAGGGTGTGGTAGACAGCTTGGTAATCTATTAGTAAAAAGTAATGATTCTCACTTAGCACTCAGGTTGAGAAACTGTGGTATAAGTGAGTGACTCTTCATGTGACATCTCATGTGCTTGTGTGGAGAGAGATTTGGAGGCTGCACACAATAATAAAAGCCAATCGTTTTACTACCTAACTCCATATAGAATTTCATTTAAATGAATTTCCCTTGCTTGGTGTGTGTGTGTGTGTGTGTGTATTTTATTTATTTATTTTTATTTTTTATTGTTTCCAAGCTGTTTGTTTCAGGTTTTGGACACCTGTAGAGGTTGTAGAAGTGAGGAATGCCCAAATCCCAAATGGGAATTTATAGAATGATTTTTTATTCTGTTCATCTGTCATTTTCCTCTTGGTGATCTCCAAATACTTTCTCCTTGGTACTGGTTAGTTCAAGTGACAATGTTCTGTTGATTTTTACTGTTATATTAATATGCTATAGTTTATTAACCATGTTAATGGTGACTACAGGGTTGTTCTTAGTTTCAGTTGACTGAAACACATCTTCCAAAAAGATCTATGTAGTCATTAAATACTTTGGTCAAATTGTTTTGCATTCTATGGATGCTCCTACAGTGTAAACTATTCCAGATTATTAGCAAGTCAGTAGTGAAAATAGGAGTATGAAAATGTACACATATGTAGGTAAGTTATCAAAATGTACGCATATGTAGGTAAGTTATCAAAATGTACGCATATGTGGGTAAGTTATCAAAATGTACACATATGTGGGTAAATTACCAAAATCTCCACATATGTAGGTAAATTACCAAAATCTCCACATATGTAGGTAAGTTATCAAAATGTCCACATATGTAGGTAAGTTATCAAAATGTACGCATATGTAGGTGAGTCATGGGACTAAGGGAAGATAAAGTAGACCAGGAAGCTTTCAACTTCTGTTTCATTGTATGTAAATGATTAATTTAGCATAATAATTTGTTTCTAGCTTTATTGAACAACTTTGCAGGTAAAAGTTTTGTGGTATAGGTGTAACAGTCCTATTAAACACTCATTTAGTTAGCCTTTATCCTTGGATAAAGATCTACATAAAGTAACTGATAAAAGTTATAATTCGACACCAATGTGAACAATGTTGTGTTTGCAACACGTGTGGATTTTTAAAAGTATCTAAGCTGCAGCCTCAGAATGTCTGGGGTTTTGGCGCTTGCCATGGCTTCCCTCCTCACTTGTTCAGTCACCTCACAGCTTATTGTTTCCATGTGTCCGGTTTAACTCTACTCTTGTTCCTATTTTAATATTATTTGATAATAACATCCTGGAGCTTGTTTTCTCCCTGGAACCTTAAGAGTCAGTTTGATGTGGGCAGGAGGTGAGGAAGTTGGGCTAGAGAAGCTGGTAGTGCTTCAGGAACTTTGGTTTATAGCAGTGGTTCTCAACCTGTGGGTTGCTACCCCTGTGGCCCATAATGCTCTCTGCTTCTTCATATCTGTGCCCTTTGTTGCCCATTCCTTTTGTGCGCTGGGCCTAGTAATTTGCTTTAACAAAGAAAGTGAAGCAAACAGTGTGGAGTATCACCTCTGAGGTGGGGCTTTAAGAGAGGGGGTTTTGCCTTGTTTGTGTGCCCTGGCTTTTTTCTCTCACTTGCTTTGATTAAACATGCTGCCTTGCAGTCTCCTGCCTTGTATAGAGTGGCTCACACAATAAGGGAATGAAGCTGCTTCCAGCCACAGCCAATAAGGAATAGAATAGACTAGACAACACTGAGTGAGCTCAGAGGCAGTCATCCCCTAATTGAGCCTTGCAATAACTGCTAGTTGGCCAGTTGTAGCCGTGGGAGAAATTCAGAGCGAGACCACTTGGTTAAACTTTGCTCGTGTTCACGGCCCATAGAATCTATGACATGTTCTTCATTTACTTTCTGTGTTTTTTCGGTTGATGCTGTTGTTTTCCTGGATCTCATTGTGTAGTCCAGGCTTGCTTTAAAGTCAGAAGCCTACATGTTGGGATTACAGGTGTGTACCATTGTGCTGGGTTCTACATGCCCTTCTCAGCCACGAAGTTTATATATTGCCATCAGTATCTAGTATTTTCATCAGTATTTGTTGCTGTGATGAAATATATATATAAACCTTGCAGGATGACTTAAGCTCAGGATGCAGAGGCCTCCATCCAGGGTCGAATTAATTGCTGTGGGCTTGAAGTCAGGCAGAACATCATGATGGTGGCAGTGCAGTGCAGCCACTCACCTCCCACTGGCTTGGATGCACGTGAATGACTAAACATATCCTCTTCAAGACATGCATCCTCCAGTGGGGGCCACTCTCAAAGTCTCACCTCCTCCTGACAGTCCCCTCAGATTTAAAATAACCATTGGGTTACATTGTTAATTAGGTCGGAGCTTCCATGATCTGCTTCTGGAAATTCCTCATGGACATACCCAGAAGTGTGCTTTATATCCCAATAGGTATAGAGTAGGATGCAGATATTTGTGAATATTTTACTGTGTAACCTAGGGCAGCTCATTGAGTTTCCCACTTGTAAATGGAAGAAGAGATTATTTGTATTATCATGTAAGTGAGTCCAGGATAGAGTTTTGGCCATGGTCAGGTAAGAAGATTAGCAGATCACCAACCGCCCCCCCCCCAAAAAAATAGAAAATTGGACTAAAATTGAGTAAAACCCCACTACTGAAGTACTTTGGATATAAGTGTAATATCAGTAACAGTTGGGAGAATTTAAGAATTGCTGCAGACAGTATTGGAGTTGTATTTTGTCCTTGGCTATTAGCCACCCCCTGCCTGCCCTGCCCTTGAGCCCCTGGTTGATTACTGGTGATCTGCCAGGCAGGCCAGGCCACAAAGACGGGCAGCTCTAGAAGGTGCCCCGTTCAGCTGCTGGGCACTCACTTTGAGTAGTACTTTCCAGTCGTTGGCTGATCATTGAGTTACTCAAACAGGAAGACAGACACCAGAAAGACAGGCTTAGACAGGAACAAAACAAAACCGGAATTAAAACAAGAACCAAACAGTTGAATGAAGACACTGAATGGGAACTAGATTTCACAGATTTAACACAGGGATTGATCAAAGAAAACAGGAACAGCATCCTCTTAGGCAAAGCAGCACCCCAGGGTGAGTGCTACCCAAAAACACCTCAAATGATAGTGTGTCAAATGTCGGTTTCAATGCAGTTGTAAAGAGTTCAGAGGACCTTCCATGGCAAGAAGTACACAGCTCATCAAACAGTATTTCTAAATGTTCAATTTAGGTGGCCGACTTCACAGCAGCCACGGTGAACTGGTTCAGAGCAGAAATTTAAAGCATTAGAGGGAAGTAAGACAAATGGACATTTTTCTATAAGGAGCTAGAAACGATTTTTAAAAGAACCGAATAGAAATTCTGAGGTTGAGGAGTTACACTAGAGAAAGGAAACCTCTGCTGGAAGGTCCCACTGATAGGTTTGACATGGGAGTAGAAAAGCCTCAGTGAACTTGAAGACAGATGACCTAATCTGAAGATCCAAGGAAAGGGAAGGTTGAAGAGAAATCAATAGAGCTTCAAAGTACTGTGTTATGACAGACTGTTCCAAAAGGAAAGGAGAAAGGAGAAGGAAAAAGCTGTTAGAAGAAATTATAACCATCACCCGGCCCACACATTTAAGAGCCTCAGTACAGCTCAAATAGGAAGAATAGAGAACCATTGAAATGTCATTCGAAAATGTAGCACAAAGGTGAGAAAAATCTTGAAAGTTGGGAAATTCCTGGGAGCATTTGTGTGATTCATAGCTAGTTCCCAATGTGAAACTGGGCAGCAACAGCAGAGGGCACTAGATTTCAGTAGTCCAGGTCCTGAAAGAAAATGTACCGGCTAATTAAGAATCCTGTAAGCACTAACATTACCCTTCAAAAAGTGAAGACGAAGTAGACATTCTAAGGCAAACCTTGAGAGAATTCATTGCTAGCAGGCCTTCCTCACACAAGATAATGAAGGAGGCCCTTCAGGTGAAAAGGATTGACACTAGACTGTAGACCAGATTCACACATGCATGCACACACATGTCACCAGAAAGCATTGGTATGGTAAATATCTGGTAGTTCATATGAAGATAAGTTTCTCTTTTCATCTTTATAAAAGATGCCATACTGTATAAAACAGCAGTTATAACACTGCAGTGTTGGATGTCCTTCATAGATAGATAAATAGGTAGGCAGGCCGACCAACTACTTAATGGTACAAAGAAAAAGAGGAAAAATTGGAACTATACAAGAGAATAGCTGTTTTAAACAAATATATTGCCCTGGGACTATTCGTTGGAATTAAATTATGATAAATTGAGGGATGTGTGTAATTCCTATAGCAACCACCAAGAGCATCATTCTAAAAATATACAGTGAGATAAATCAGAAATCAAGATGCTCCACTAGAAAACAATTCTTTAATACAAACTAAGAGAGTAAAGGAGGGAAGCTGGAGCTGGGAGGCAGGGAGAGAAAGGCAGGAGTAATGGTGAGATGCAAATGGAAAATGTCAACACATCTTTATCAAATTATTTTAAATGTAAATGAAGAAACTACTTCATGTACATTAGCCATTGATTGGCATAGAGGATTTAAAAAATCACTTCTAAACAGTTTACTCTCAGAGAGCTTCTACTCAGGGGCACAAATAATAGGAAAATCAAAGATTGGGAAAAGATGCCATACAAACAGTAATTATAGCAGTTGGAATAAGTCTATTAATATCAGACAAGATGAACTTTAAGATGAGTATTACCTGAGATGAAGAAGGGATTTTCATAGTGGTTAAACGGCTAATACACTAAAAGATATAGTAAGAATAATAATTATTATTAATATATTATTAATGTTAGGACTGTAATTATATAATATGCCCTAACCTATAAATGTATCAAATGTTTAAATGAAAGAATAGAATCCGGCAAGCTTTTGTTAGACATAGTGTACTTGGGTCTGATTCACTGGGGGGAAAATCTTTAATTACATTGGACTTTATGTGTAATAATTGACCTCAGAACACAAGATACAAACAAATAATGATTGGCTAGTTGTGGTGGTGTATACCTTTAGTCCTATCTATTTGGGAGACTGAGGTAGGTGGATCACTTGAACCCCTGAGTTTTAAACACTAATTTGGATACTTAGAGAAATTCCATTAAAGGAAAAAAGATAATTGCCAGACAGGAAGATTATAGTTGTAAATCATATGACAGGCAGTGTATATTTATACTATAGCTTATTAATCATTAGTAACACAAACTAATCAGAAATGAGCAAAATATTTGAATAGGCATTCTTACCAATGGAGATAAATGAATGGCTAATGAATACATACAAATGCCAGCATTATTAATCACTAGAGAAACATAAATTATATGCCTCAACTGAGAGGGCTGCTTAGCTGAGGCTGTTTACTAAAATGCAGCTGACCTGGTGGTTTAAATAATCAACTTCCTCATGAGGGCCTGAATGATCGAGTCCTGTAGGAGATAAGTCTGTCAGTCTACCTTAATGTCATCCTACCTTCATCCCCATCACTTCACATTGGAGGTATTTCTGCTGGGGTGGCTTATTAGGTTCATGGTTTCTAACTAATCATCAAATACTATTTTGAATTTGGGGGGCACTAGAGGTTTAAGTCCTTAGCGGGTTATAATCCATATAGTGTATAGAGTATAGAGTATAGAGAAAGTCTTCAAATGCTGCCCGTGGGAATGTAAAATGGTACATTGCTTTGGAAAACAGCCTGTCATTTTTTCAAAAGGTTAGTCTGTTATGTGACCCCATAGTTCCACTTCTTGAATCTACCTAACAGAAGCAAACAGTGCCTACAAGCCACATGTGTTCCCAGTAGCCTCAAGCCGTGAATCTGAAAGCCCAAAAGCTGGTGACTGCTTAAATAAAATGCATGCCCGTAAAGTGGACTGTATATTCAGAAATCTAAGTTAGAGATCAGCAAGACCCCAGGACTGATCTGCACATGGCAGGTGGTCACTTGCCTGCCGTGGCCGCTCTCAATGCTGCAAATGCGCAGTTGAATACCTGCCACAGAGAGAGATGTACAGACTTGGAGGCATACTACTTTTTATGTCAGCATTTGCAAAACAAACAACTCCTGAGCTTAGTGAAGAAATCAGATGACAAAGACTATCTTGAATAATTCCATGTGTGTGAACTATCCCCAAAAGCCAAATTTCTAGATCCGTGGTTGCCTCAGATTGGCAGACTCAGATTGCAGACTGGCACAGGCCCCCTCTTAGAGAAATGCTCTAAATATAGACTGCGGTAATAGTTACACAACTCTTTAAATTTACCAACTCTTTTCTTTCTCTTCGACATGTAAAATATATGAGTTTTGTCATAGTAAATCCATTGTTAACACTAGAGACAAGTATGCTGAACAGTCCGTATAGTAGCTAAGTAGCTGGAAATTTGAGGGCACTCATCCAGGTGGCATTAGTTGGAGGCACCATGGCTTTAGGAGAAAGGTCACTGGGGTGTGCCCTCCTAGGGTACCTGGCATCCTGGTCCTCTCCCCCCCCACACACACACACAACACACAACACACAACACACACACACACCCCTCCTTTGCCCTTTGCCCATGAAGTGAGCACCACGCTTCACCCTGCTCTCTATCACTACCATCTGGCAAGGCTACAGTTGACTCACATGGTTGCTCCACCTTCTTTGACTGACTTCTCCAAACTGTGACCCAAATTAGCCTTTCAGGTATTCATGATCACATGAAGCTTAACAGCTTAACTTTTGTTTTTATCATTTTATGTGATTTTCTATAGTGGGAATCCTATCCCTAATTTGCAGACGAAAGAAGGAGAATGAGGCTAAGTTCTGAAGACAAAGGCTTATGCACTGGAATGTGGTTCTCTGACGTGTCTGAAATGCGGCCCCTGGAGTAAGCAGTTTGTGATGTTAATTGCCTTGTTTCTGCCTCCTGCTGTTTCATGTCTGTAGCTTTGAAGCAAACATTCTAGTCCTCAGTTGCTGGACAATTGGGAGTAACATCAGAAATTGCCTAATCTTTTTTTCCTGGTTATTTTATTATCAATTATTCCTATTAAAAATGGCCTTGTAGTGTGATCTGTGGAATAAATACTATAAAGAGGGAAACAACAAAACCATGAACAAAATGACTGTTGTTCACAGTACCAATTCTAAGCTAATGCTCACCGGCCATTTTCGTTCCCGTTCTGTACTCTCAGTGCATATACAAGAGAATGAGTGGCTGTGCTTTTCTCTCTCTGAATTTCTCAGTTATCTCTTATCATTTAACAAAGTTTCTGAAAAATTAGCAGTGTGAAAAATAGACTTTATGTTGCAGTTTCTGTGCATCAGGGATCCAGGGGCAGCTAAACTGTCTTCTCCGCCTGGTTATTTTTCCTCGGTGCCCTTCATCAAGATTTCTGCCTTTAGTCCATAAATGCTAAACTGTAAGGGAGAACTAAATTAACATTTATTACTGGGTTATTTCTATCACCCAGTCATCCTTCTACATCTACAAAGAGAAAAGCAAAAAAGTTTCTCTACTGTCATGAAACAGAACTGTTTCCTTTAAAGATGTGCCTGAGACCTATCCTCACAGGAAGTCCTCTTTAACTCCACCAGTCAGACACTATCAATCCTGACACCTTAATAAAGAGCACTTATACTTGTGTTTTGATTAAAGACTGCCATTCGCAAATTACAGTAAGCAGGTGGGCTAACAGACCCATTAATATCAAAGATCACATTAACAAAAGATCCCATATGCACAGAAATTGACACAAATTCAACTCATGGTTTCTTTAGAAAATTTAAATAAGTTTAATATATATAAACCAGCAAAACAAGCAAACTGAGAGCTACTGGCAAAGACCACATGCTAATCCCCCCACACTGTTTTTCTTTAGATACACAAAAATCGAGAAACCACCTTGTGAATGCTCTGTGTCACTAAAGGATAATAATACATGTAAAATGAACTTAAATAGACTAGGCTTCTGAAGTATTAAAATTCAAGAGCATTTTCCTCCTGATCACCAGTAAAAATGGTTAATCTTTAACCCAATGCACTATGATAAAGGAAAACAGTCTTTGTGGCATAGACCTGCAATCCCAGCTAACTTGGGAGGCTGAAGTGCCAAGATTATAAATTCAAGCCCCCTCCCTACCTCCCTGTCCCCCGGGCTGTAAAGCAAGTTCAAGGCCACCTTAGACAACTTACTGAAAGCCTGTCTCAAAATTAAAGTAAAAAAGGACAGGGATTTAGTTCAGTGATATGCTTGCCTGGCCTGCCAAGGTCCAGTCTCCAACACTAAGAATAATTAGTCATTACGAAACTTTTAATCTTGGAGGGTCAAAGGATAAAGATACTATACTCTGGGAATAAGAACGTTTTCAAATTTCTTTAACATTTATCCTGCTGAAGAAACCTGGGGTCAAGACTGCGAGCTGCAACACCCAACGCCCATCTTCTTCCAGCCTCTATTCCCTTTTGACCTTCCCCTTTCTCCTGCTTCCTGTTTGAAATTGATACACGATGGCTTAAAATAACTCCAATGCCATTGGGACTTGTTATGCTCTTAAGAGACTATGTGCTGAGCATGAAGGAAGACCAGAGAAGAAATGAACTTCAGATCCTTATGATAGGACATACCAGCCCTGGCCAGCCTACCATTCCAGCTGGTGTGATAGCGGCTATTTCCTGGTTGTTCTGCAGCATGAGACCAAAATGACCAGGGAGGAATCATTCTTTCCTCCCTGAGAAAGTGAGTTGGTGAAAACGCTGCTTCACTCTTTGCTGGAAGCATTCCCAAACAACTTCGAAGCTTTAACAACCATCACACAGTTCAGTTAAGAAAGTTTCATAATGAACTACTTGGAAACTTAACTGCTCATAATGGACTACTTGCTAAGGGACCAGGAATGGTGGTGTAAACTGTCTTGTTCCCTTGGCAATGAGTAACCCACAGGCTATGGATGGGAGAAGCCATGCTGTGCTCTGTGGTCCATGGCATTCTCCAAAAGAAAGATTTCTCAATTCATTTTATGAAGCTATGCGAGTCTTCTTACTTAAACCTGCCGAGAATAAAATAAAGAAAAATCACAGGCCTGTATCAGTGCAGGTGACTGAAGAATTCTAAATGAGAACAAATCAAACACAGCAAAGGACTTTCTAAAATGCCACTACCTTCACCCATTCTGATTTCCTAAGACATGCAAAGTTGGTCTAATAATAACTAACCTATGTAGTATGTATTATTTTTAAAAAGACTTATAAAGCCCCTAAGTGGAATGATCCTCTTCATACAGAGAAAAGGGCTCCAGATAATATGTATTCAGTTAATAAGCACCTTGAATATGTTTCAGCCTTCATTCCAGAGGTAGGCATATACCTAAGTCAAAATGCAGAGCCCTATCTCATGAGATCAGACTGTAATAAAGAAAAGATGCAACATCTCAACTCTTGGGACACACTAGTCATTTTTATTAGGAGAACACAGGAAGTAATTAAAGTCACTCTGAGATTACATTACAGAAAGACTCTGGCTTCGACCACGGTCCCTCTTTATCCTAGAGATCCCAGCTGCCATGCTGTACTAAGGCCTACAGAAGAGGGGTGCTGGTCAACAGGCAAGTGAGAACTGGAGGAGCTAATGCTTCCCTAGCAGAGCTTTAGGAGGACTACAGCATCAACAGACACCTCCCCTGCAGCTAGCTTTGCAGGGAGGCCCAGCGAAACTAATGTCAGGAAACTAATGTCTATTGTGTTTGGGGGCTGCTGCCTGGAGACTGTCGAGTCTCTGCAGTTTCTTTGGTTTCTCGCTGCCTTGAAGAAGTGTTCACTGTCGGAAAGTCGTCTTTTCTGAGCTTTCCTACCAGTCAGTCACTGCCCTAGCCAGTGTTTTGGCTTCCCATGAGACTAGTTTGGCTAGTTTGTAGAATTTCTTTCTCAGTCATAGAAACTGTACCTCTGTGTCCGGGGCTTGTTTGATTGAGCATGAAGTCCGTGAGCTTCTTTTGCATACACCTGCTTACTGCTGTGTGTCTTCTATGTGAATGTATACTTAGTCTGCTTGTTCACCTCTCGGCGGACAGCTGATCTTTTCCGTTATTTTCAATCATTACAGATGATTTAGCTTGATTGGTTTGAGTTCATCGTTGGCTTCCTTTCCATTTTCCTGATGGCCAGGACAATGAGAATCTTTAAATGTGCTTTTGGTCTCTGTGTGTATGTTCTGCTCCAGAGTATCTGTTTAAGGTTTTCCTCTGCTTTTAACTTTTGAAAATGAAGTCTTCTTTTTGGATGAAGATGTGTATTTCCTGATCCGCTGGTTCTTCATAGTCTAGCATGAAGCTGGGAAACAGATTCCCAGGCAGCAGCCACAGTGGACAGCGTGGCTGTAGGAAGAGCTGTAGGATTTGACTTGTACCTTGTTATGCTAATGAGCCTGACAGCAGCTTACAGCAGTCACAGGTCATTGTTTTACAGATAGGATCACGTGTGGCCAGGATTAGGATCATGGTTAAACGTTCTGTAGCTGTGTGCAGTCACTTCTTTCTCATAAGTTATTGAGGTTTGGTCAACCCATTCTACTTTTTGTCTTCATAGGTTTTACTTAAGTGTCTCCTGTAAGTTTAGTTATATAGGTCTTCTTTCTTTGTGAATTGTGTGTTTCAGTGAACGCAGTGACTTTAGAATTCACTTTATAGTGTATGCCTGAATTTGTTAAGTTTGTGTAATAGTCATTTCACATACATGCTATATTGTACTTCACTATTTGTCTGTCCATGGACCCTCGGTTGCATCTATGGTTTTGCTATTATAAATAATGAAACTTTGAACATGGGATGTGGGTATGGGAGTAAATCAGACACCATTTTTCGTTCTTTTGGATGTATACACAGAAATATAAGCATTCACTCATGGGAGTTGTAACTTTCAGTGTTTGAGAAAGCATCATACTGTTTCCCATGGCTTGTACCATTTCACTTCCTCCAGGAGTACACAGGGCTCTCTGTCCTTGCCAAATTTCTCATGTACAGTCGTCATTCTGAGTGTGTGAGCAGGTAGCTTTGCTTCCTCGTATGGAGGAATGTGACAGCTGCTACATGGTAAATGGTTTATGAGGCTGTACTGCTATTATTTTTCCTGAATTTATGTATATGAAAGAAAATGCTGATATACAGATTTAAAAACAGGTTTTGTGGGTTTTAAAGTCTCTTTAAAAGTTACTTACATTGTTTTCTTTAATTCATAAATAAACTGGCTCTTTGCTCATGGTTTAAGCTTTGTATTGAATTAAATACTTTACTATCTGAAAATATCTCAAATCTAATTATTTTAAAGCAGAGAGATAATTCCTACTGAATAACTCTGAATCTAGTTTTCCTGATTTATTGCTATTCTTACCTTTTCTTTACCTTGTTTTATTTAAGACCAATGTGCTAATTCTGTGTGTTTATATTTAGCATAGGGCAGTTATTTCTACAAAAATTACAGTATCATTTTAGCTTGTTCTTTAACTTGCCAGAGTGGCTGGTACATGTTGGGCTGGAATGAGTGTAAAGTGAATTGAAATGAGGCAGTGTACAGGTTTGTGTACTGGAAACGTAATAAGAACCTGGACGTTGGCTTCCACAGTTACTTCATTAGTTTTGTTCTGCACTGTCTGAAAGTTGACTTGTGTTGTTATATAGTATTCTAATGCGTTGTTGATTTCTTGGGATGGGAAGAGGAAAGGCTGTTTGAATACTGTATGTACTAACAGAGTGGGATTACAGGCTGTCAGTCTGGTCGTCTGATCGTGCCATTTGTTATCCGTTCCCACAGCTTTGTACTCCGTCATACTCTTCTGTGTGTTCTTCTGGATCCCCTTTGTCTACTTCTACTATGAAGAGAAGGACGACGACGACACCAGTAAATGCACTGTGAGTTGGCTCAGTCTGGGGTGCTCAGCTCAGTTCAGAAGGTCACGTCTTCAGTGTAAAAACAATGACGTGACTCCACTTGACTTTGTTCTAGCCCTGGTTTAGAGCTTGGTGACTTAGGTGACTTAGGAAAAACTATTCACTCTCTCTGGGACTCGGCTCCCTGCCTCTAAAACACAGGATAGAGTACCTACCTTACACTTGGTGTGAGAATTAGGTAAATTAACTTGAATAAAATGCTTAGAATAGTGCCTGGCATGATAAATGTGGTACATGGATTTAAATTACACATACAAGCTAGGTGGGGCAGTGCACACCTGTAATCCCAGCACTTGTGAGGAGACAGGAGGATTGCCGGGTTGAGCGCCAGTCTGGCTACATAGTGATTTATATCTGTTTATCTCTACTTATGTTGACAAATGTAGCAAAACATATAGGTGTTTATATAGTTGTTATGTATTTATATTTTATGGACATAAACATGTACAATCATAAAACTATTACTTATTCTTAGCCAGGCATGGTGGCACACACCTTTAATCCCAGTACTGGAGGGACAGGAAGACGGAGGCAAACAGATCTCTGAGTTCGAGGCCAGCCTGGTCTACAGAATGAGTTCCAGGATAGCCAAGGCTACACAGAGAGACCCTGTCTCAAAAAAATAAAAACAAGCAAACAAATAAAAAGAATATTGCTTACTCTTATAACTGCTTTTGGTGATTGTATTAAGGGTATTATAGGTGCTGAATGTTGTTCATTTTGGGGAATATTTTTCTATTTTGACAATTTCATCTAATTATGCTTTCAGTATGGTGCTTTTCTAAAGGGTCTAACCATTCCATATTTTAGAATCTTGTAAAGACACTTAAGATGCAGAATACTGATTATAGTTTTCTTTAAATTTGTTTGTTTGTTGTTGTTGTTGTTATTGTTTTTCGAGATAGGGTTTCTCTGTGTAGCTTTGGTGCCTCTCCTGGATCTCGCTCTGTAGACCAGGCTGGCCTTGAACTCACAGAGATCCCCCTGACTCTGCCTCCTGAGTGCTGGGACTAAAGGTGTGCACCGCCACCAATTGGCCGTTTTCTTTAAAATTGAAGGCTTTTCTGTCCAACAGTTGAAACTTTGCACTCTTGACTTGAAATGTATATTTGATATCAAAGAGAGCGTTATTATGCTGTCACAGTACCTTTTTATGTAAAGGCTTGCTAACTGATATGTTTCCCCCTTGGCCTCTAGCAAATTAAAACGGCGCTGAAGTACACTTTGGGATTCGTTGTGATTTGCGCACTTCTTCTTCTCGTTGGGTAAGTCTTGATTTTTCATGGTGCCAATGGAAAAAAATATTTGAGTAATAATAACTGAAGGTTCATTCAGAAAAATTTAGACAAGGAAAACAAAACAAAATGTGGAAAAAAAAAAAAAAAAAACAAATGGCCTTTTATGTCCCATTGTATGGAGGAGACACGGTGAACACTGGTTGTTGCTGCTAGCCATTTTGCAAATCTCCGTGGTGTGTACCCTCTGTTATTACTGGTTTTACAAAAATACATTTGTTTTTTTGTTTTTTGTTTGTTTGTTTGTTTTGGTTTTTCAAGACAGGGTTTCTCCATGTAGTTTTGGTGCCTGTCCTGCCTGGATCTCGTTCTGTAAACCAGGCTGGCCTCGAACTCACAGAGACACCTGGCTCTGCTTCCCAAGTGGTGGGATTAAAGGCGTGTGCCACCACCCCTGGGCCTACATTTGTATTTTGTATATTGTATTTTGTCCAATTCTTGGTGATGTTCCATTATTGACACTATTGCCATAGTGTTCTGGGCGACTGTAAGTGTGAATTCATCAGTTGATGGTGGTGGGGACTTCTTAGGGGACAGCAGTTCATGTGGGTGAGCTTCCAGGGCTCCTGACATGATAGTCACATGTTAAAAACGGAAGTCGATGTCTGTAGAGCCCCTGTGTTTGCCCTCCTGTCAGATCTCTGTCAGTGAGCTCTGTCAGTGAAGTTTTACACATTGACTCATGCATCTGATTTCTGTCCTTGTTCCTTGGAGATTTTTGCCTTTGTTAAAACAGATCTGATCCTTTCACTTTTTTTTTTTAATAGCAAAAAGGTGAACAAAATGATCCTTATTTGCAATGTCATGGTTTTTAGAATTTTTTAATTAAAATTCTTTTGATATTATAATACAATTATATCATTTCCTTTTTCCTTTCATCCCTCCAAACCCATGTGCTCACATCCCCTTGGGGACATATATTAGGTGGCAATATACTTTTAATAATTTTTGTCTATAATTAATTTGGTGGGTTTTTAAAAAAATAAATTTTATTCTATGTATAGGGTTTGCCTGCATAAATATCTATGCATCACCTGTGTGCGTGGTGCCTGGTACCTGGTGCCTGCGGAGGTCAGAGAGGGCATTGGACCCCCTGGAACTGGAATTACAGACAATTGTGAGCTTTCATATGGGTGCTGGAAATTGAACTCAGATTCTCTGGAAGTGCTCTTAACCACTAGCCAGCCTTCCTGCCCATAATTTGGTGTTTTAAATTTCAGTAAATAACTTAGAATACTGTAAACATTCATTAGGTGTAATTGTGATGGAAATGACATCTGCCAGTGGCCTCTGTGGCTCCCGAGGACCATGGAGTGTATGCCTCCCATTCAGTTACTTTCCTGTTTCTTTTGCCTGTCTTGCTGGGTCATAAAAGGGGTGCATTGAAAGACCATACATTTAGGGTTTTGTTATTTGTTGAGCTACAGAATATAACTTTTACAAACCCCCTTTGCTACTAAAGAAACTCAGAGGTATTTATGCTAATTTCCCTGATGACATGGAAATCTTGTTAGCCTGTTACTTAGAACGGGGGTCAGCAAGCTTAAGGGACAGATATGAAGCAAATACTTGAGGTTCGCAGTGCACTTAGTTTGTGTGGTTTGTGGGTCCTTTTGTAGCTCTGGGGTAATCATAGACTCGTAAACAAAAAATGACAGTAAAACTTACATTTTCGTAAATACAATCACTAACATGTGGCAGATCCCTGATTTAGAATGTGACTGAGAACTGCCAATAAAACCACTTATCTCTACAGAAACCAGAGTAAAAGAATCATGATATCTGGGACAGTGCTCTTCTCATTACCATATGTAAAGATTTGAATGAGGCATACCTTTCAGCTAAATGATTTATAATTTCTTGAGAATTTTTTTAAATTTAGTTTTTGTTTTCAATATATCCCCACTGCAGTTCCCCTCCTCCACTCCTTGCAGTCCCTACCCCCACCTCTCCTCTTCCCTACATCCACTCCCCCTCCTCCTCCTCTTCCTCCTCTGTTTCCCTTCAGAAAAGAGCAGGGGCCTTCCAGGGATAACTGCTGAACACAGTGTAACAAGATACAATAAGACTAGGCACAACCCCTCATAGCAAAGCTGGGTGAGACAACTCAGTAGGAGGAAAAGGGTCCCAGGAGCAGACAAAAGAGTCCTAGACACCCCCACTCCCACTGATAGGAGTCCCACAAAACCACCAAGCTAACAACTAGTGTGTGTGTGTGTGTGTGTGTGTGTGTGTGTGTGTGTGTGTGTGTGTATGCAGAGGACCTAGCTCAGACCCATGCAGGCTGTGATTGCCAGCTCAGCCTTGATGAACCCTTGTGAGCCCTGCTTAGTTAGTTGATGTCTGCAGGCCATGTGCTCCTGATGTCCTCAACCCCTCTGGCTCCTACCATAATACCCCAGTTTCTTTGAAAGGTTTTCTTGCTGATAAATCTGTGGATAATTTGGATGGCCGGGGGTGTGGTCTAGATTTTTTTTTTTGTAGCACTTGTGGTTTGTGTTCGTGCTAGATCTTAGGACCAGAAATGGAAGCTGATGGTCTCTGTTCTCAAGGTTCACATCCAGGATTCATGTAAGTAGATTAATTAGTGTTTAAGCCTCCAGTGAGAGATGTACACGAGCTATAGGTGCTGAGGAGCAAAAGTTTTCTCATCCTTGCAGAATCTGAAGACTAGGAACGAGTAGCAGTGGAGCTGAAATGTGAATTGATGGGTCAGTTAGCTATGTGAAGAGAAAAGGCGAACGGCGTGTAGACGGCAGTAGTTTGCTTGTGCTGCCATAACAGAGTGCCACAGACCAGAAGCCTTAAACAATAGACATTTAATTTTCACGGTTCTTGAAGTAAGAAGTCTGTGATCAAGATGTTGGCAAGTTTGGCCTCTGGAAAGAGTTCTGCCTGGCTCACAGATGGCTGCATCTTAACTGTCATTTTTTTCTATGCTATGTGGAGGGAAATGTTGGGTCTCTCCACTTCTTTCAAGGATACCAATCTCATGGGACAGGGACTCCACTCAGCTGAAGAATGACATAAAAAGTATGTGACTTTAAACCACTTTTCCCCTCAAACTAACAAGCAAACAACCAACAGACTACAATGTGATGTTTCAAATGATCACATAGACCGTGGGCACATGATATAGACAGATATATAGGTTCTGAGTCTGGTGTGCAATGTTTAAGAAATAGTGAGTTCCATCCTACTAAGCAATGAGAAGATGTGTGATTAGCACATAGAGATGTGTGATTGTGATTCCAGGGAAGTTAATATATATGACTCTGATTAAAAGTCACAGCCCTATAAAGGATGCCTAGACAGGGCTCTTGGGAGTTGTGTTTGCAAAGTGATGTGTTAAAAGGTAGCAAGATCAGCTAGGTAAGCCACTAGTGAGAGGTGAGAGGTGAGGGTCTGATAGACCCTCAAGAGAGCAGGAAGGAACAGATGAACCATTAAGAAGAGCGATAGGACGTGATGTGGTGGTTGAGAGTAGGAGGTGAAAATCTTGTGTTTGATTGCGCTAAATTCATCCTTTCAATTTCATATCCCCAAAAGTCATTAATTAGCCTCTTCTTTGCCTCTTCCCAGTGATACACTGAATTAAGCTAATTGTTTTTCCTAAGCAGCTTTTCAGGTTTATTATTATCAATAATGAGAGAGAGAATTCTAATTTTACTATGTTCCCGTTCTGTTTGCTATGGTGGCTCTGGAAACTGGGGTGCTCTGTATTCGCTGTTTTTTAGAAAGACAAATTAAGAAGGTATTGATTTGATTTGGCTGTATCCATCCCATTAAACTACAACTCTTGATTGCCATAAATCATTTTACTAAATGCCTGATAGTCTTAACTGCTTTTACCTCCTCAAGACTGATGTATTACATCATTATTTGATTTCAGTTGTCTCTTTAAATAAATATTGTTAGTATTTTTTGAGAGTTTCACTCAGTATATTTGATCAAATTCACCCCACAATCTTCCCCTTAACTCTTCCCAGATCTACCCTCACTGCCCTCCCCCTCCCGACTTCCTGCTTCCCCCTTTTAAAACATGTAATAACTTATGGACTCCAGTTTGTGCCTTTCCTATACTTCTGCTTGTGGGGCCATCTACTGGAGCATGGTCAGCCTACCAGGAGCTCAGCTTGAAGGCACACGGACTTGCCCTCACCTGGAGGCCATCAGCTGTCCATAGAGCCCCAGTTCCGTGTGTGTGCTTATGAACCCTTTCCTATTCCATGATCGAATTCTGGCTGGCTTTATCATGTGCAGGGTGTGTGCAGCCACCCCAGCTTCTGTGCGTTCATGAGTACAGTGCTCCTGCCATTTCCAGAAGGCAGTGGATGGTTGTATCTGTTTTCTCCAGTCTTCCTACCTTAGCCTAGCACCATTTAAGAGTTAAACTTACACCGGTGCACATTGAACATTATTACCTTTACTGTATTGGTCATTAAATATTTGAGTACTGTTGTTTAGGATTTAGGACTTAGTTATAGAATTATTTTTTATTCTGCCTATTGATATTTCTCTTTACATACATTTATTTTGGTTCTGTTTCTTAATGATTAAATCCCAGCGGTGATGTGATTGGGGAAGTGCTTTGAGTCTCTGTTCTAGTTTCTGCCTGAACTAATGAGTGCTAAGTCTCTGATGGATTTCATCAAAATAATTAACTTTTCCAAGTCACCCTGACTTATAGTTTATATCATTTTTTAAAGTTTAGTTTAAAAATTCAGGTCATTGGGCACTTCCTCTGGGGTTACTCTGTTGCTTTTGTATTGTTGAACAGCCAAACTCAGAAGCTGGAATGTGAGGGTCCTTGAAGCTAGGACTAGTTGTTTATTCTGCCAATGCACAATACTTTTAATTATCAAATGAAATTTTTGAGAATGAGTACCACTTTTAAGTATTTGTAATATATGTCCTTCCTTATTGTAGTTAAATGAATTTTTTTGTAAAATATTTTTTTCTATGCTTACAGAGTGATTATTCCCAACTAAAATTTTCAAAATACACTTCGTGGGCTGTCAAGAAAAAGTTATACTTAATTAGGTTATTACATAAGTAGTCTTTTCTTGCTTATTCTTCCGTTAATTAAATCTTAGTAGTTAAATTAATGATTAACACTATTGACATACAGTGTATAGAAGTTATTTTTAAAAGCTTATATCTACTTGGCTGCTTCTGTTTGGTCTTCTTGCTGACAATAAATGAACTTTTTACATTTATGCTTGTGCTTTTGAGTCACTACTTTTCTTTCTAAACGTGATAAGAATTAAAGTTTCCAAGATTAAGAAGACTGAAAGCAATGTGAGTCATTAGAGTTGCCTTCCACAAGGTGGGGATTGAGCTCGGGGCTTTGGTGTGCTGGACAAACCTTGAGAGATGCTGTGCCACTGACCTCATCTGCAGCTGACCTCTGAGGAGTTAAATAACCTGGCCTGTGCATCCCATTCATCTTTTTATACAAACTGGAGTAAAGGTTTTTAAAACTAAAGTTTCAAAATAATTGCTGTTTTTGGAAAATATTTTCAAAACAATTTTCAGTATGTTAAGATACCTTAACATAACAACATATATTCACTTATATGTATTCAATTCAACATATTCATTATTTCTTCTATAAAAAAATTGGATACATCCTACTGCTTTTCTTATAATTAAATTAGTTTAGGAAGGAAGTATGAACATTATTTTTACCCTTTAGAGTGATTTCTCAGGAACATCTGCTTTTTACCTTAATGTCTTGATGTCTTGGTTTATTGTTCTGGCCTAGAAAATAAATTGACTATTCTGTTTTCCATTTTTTCTTAGTGTAAGCTCTTGTAGCTGTGATTCTGTTTCAGGGCTCCTCTCACTTGTAGATTATTGAATAAAAGAGAAACATGTATATTATTTGTATTGAGTAGGATCTTGATAGATATTGAAAAGAAGAAAAACAAAAAGCCATCTCTAGTTCCACTGTATGATATTTACTATTTATTATGATGCGTTTTATTTCAGTTTGACATATAAATATATTGAAATAATTGTATGTTACACGAATCTTAAAAGGTCTTATTAATAAAAACAAACCCAGACCCAGGTATTGGGGTGAATGCTGAATGATCAGAGAAACAGAACAGACCACAGCCACCTCACCTTGCCAGTTCCTCAGCTGATCCTGTTTCCTCAGACTGAAAGTCTCTGAGTCTTCATCCAAAATGAATCTCAGCTGAACTGCAGCTCAGAAGCCTAAAAGCTTAACCAGCTCTAGTTCCTGGTCCTCACACCTTATATACCTTTCTGCTTCGTGAGATTAAAGGTGTGTATCACCATACCTAGATGTTTCCAGTGTGACTTTCAAACAGATCTCTGCCTCTGGAATGCTAGGATTAAAGGCGTGTGCTACCACTGCCTAACCCCTATGTTTAATATTATGGCTGTTCTGTTCTCTGACCCCCAGATAAGTTTATTGGGGTGCACAATATATCAACCATAATTTATATATTTATTTTCTGCTAATTCAACATAGAATTTTCTTATATCATGGGTCAGAACGAATATGGGATACAGTTAGTACGTAGATGAGAAACCCCCATACCTCTGTGTTTGGTACAGATTTAGTATTTGGAAGAAGAATTAATTTTTCTTTTAAAAACCTCTTGAAACTTGAGTTTCAGACCATTTTCTTTTATTTAACTTATTTGTTTTCACCTTTGTAGTGCTTTTGTGCCACTGAATCTTCCTAGCAACAAAAATTCTACAGAGTGGGAAAAGGTGAAGTTCCTATTTGAAGAACTTGGAAGTAGTCGTAAGTATTGAAAACATTTTTTCAAGTAACTCATATTTTGTGTTGTTTGGGAACTTATGAAAATTAGCAAGTTTTTCTTTTCCTAAGAACCTAACTCCACCATTCTTTCCTTCAGTGAGGAGGTTTACATCATTCAGGCTGCCTTCCAGCTAGTGTATAGGTAGCTTCCTCACTTCTGCATAAAGCTGCCATGTTATTAAGAAACTTAATGTACAAAGTATTTCAATGGGATCATTATTTTAATATGATCTTTAATTCTTTTATATAACATAAAATAATATGGTAAAGAAATATGCTGGCATATTGATTTTTATTTTAAATTTTTGATAGACTGTTCTTTGATGCTACTAAAGATGGAGTAATATTTCATTGAGAATGTAAATTATGTTTCATGTGAATTAAGTAATGTTTCACTGTAGATTTAATGTCACCAAAATATGTCAGGATTGCTTTTCTTGAAATTCTAACAAGACAAAGCCTAGGTCATACTGCTTAGGTTAATAATTAAAGATTTCTTTAAAATTGTTTTAGTTGTATGTATATGGGAGAGGGCATGGGTATGTGCACATGGATATGGGGGGAGGGCAGAGGTGTTGGATCCCCCGGAACTGCTGTTACAGGTGGTTGTGTGCCCCTACCCCCACCCCATGTGGGTGCTGGGAACTGAACGCCAGTCCTCAGCAAGAGCTGTAAGAGCTAGGAACTGCTGAGACATCTCGCCAGCCTGTGAACTGGGATTCTTAACGGGAAGAAATAGGCAAGTTTAGCTGGTTGCATTTACAAAGTTCCTTAGTCTTTGAAAAATAGATCGGGTAAAAGAGTTAAAATATTACTCAAAACTTTATGTGTGTTTGAACATAGCACCAAATTCCAAACACATGTAGACCCCTAACTTTCATAAACACTGTACCAAAGTGTTCTTACTTTGTTTTTGCTCTCTCACAGCCCTGTACATCCTTTGATCAGCCTTCTTGTTTTTACCCAGAGGGCACATTAACTAATGATTATGTTGTGCTGTGGAATCTGCCATTACAGCTCTTAATTTTCTCGTCTTTCTCTTGATACTTCATCTTATCCACCACAGTCCTTAGTGTCCCCCGGCAGCAGCAAGAGTCAGGACTGTGGGGCGGGTACAGCTGCAGTCACTGCAGGGCTGTGACCAGGACCCCACTGCTGCAGTCACTGCAGGGCTGTGGCCTTGACCCCACTGCTGCA
>CABHPP010142211.1:324-40504 GCA_902168425.1 Peromyscus attwateri | reverse complement strand
TTTTTTTTGTTTTGAGACAGAGACTTGCTATGCAGTCCATGATTGGGTAGAACTCACAACCCTGCTGGGATTATAGATGTATGCAATCACACATAGCTCTATCCCAGTCTTAGACTTCAAAGGGGATATAGTCTGTCATAAAGGGGAAGAAATGGCCTAGGGAGCAGGAAACTGTCTGCTAACTGAATTTTTTCTCATTATGGTTATCTAAAAGGCCACATTGCTTTAATTTGAGTTGGGCAATCTTCCAGGTAAGCTACAGATTGTGTTTTATTACAATGCATTCAAGAAGCAGACAAAAGAAGAATAGAAAGTAGGTTGAAACTAAAAACCCTTAAAGCCCCACCCCTTTCCCAAGTGATACCTCCTTTAGCAAAGCTCCACCTGCTAAAGATTCCGCAACCCCCCCCCCCAACCAGCGCCACCTACTTGGGACCTTGAGCTCAAACACGTGAGCTTCTAGGGATGCAGCCCTTCCCCACTCTCTACATTTCTCATTGAAACTACTCAACATGTATCTTGAAAGACTCTGTTTTGTGGATAATACCGAATTTTAAAAGGTTTTTATTAAGATTGGATAAACACCAATGAAGAAACTGTGCTGAATATTTGAGCTCAACTGAAGAATTGGGTCACCGTCTTGAATTGGCCACACCTGCTCCTCACTTGGCATTTGACCCTTACCCCCCATTTCCTGCAGTCTCCAGGTCTCTGTAATTGGCATCTGAGATTTCCTACTTAGTGAAGAGTCTGAGATCCTCCAGGATCCAAATTTGTAGCACATCTGAAATGCTCAGTTTGGCTGTTTCACAGAACCATCTGGACTGATTCAGCCCGAAGCATCTGGGTAGATTGGTCACGGGCCAGGCTTAAAAAAAAAATTATACACTGGAAAGAGCTGTCTTTAGAGAGTCTGGTTATTTCTGCTTTACAGTCTTTGGGCACGAAATAGTCCCAAAGTGTGGGGACACACCCAAAGCATCACCCATGCTACTCTTGGCTTACTACTCAGAAGTTCTCCTTCATTTCTAAGCAAACTTTTTCTCATGTGATTAGCAAAAAAGCCACACCACTTTAATTTGAGTAGGGCAGTCTGCCAGGTCACCTATAAGTTGTGTTTTATCACAAGATATAATGGAAATTTGGGTTCGCTAGAGATCTTACCTAACTGAGAGCTGGCTAGAAAATATCTTCTATCAAAGATGACTCTGATAATGTTTCTCTGAGATTACTGATTTCTGGACACAGTGACCAATGCTCTTCTTTGGTGACATAAGTTTTAGTCTGGAGGTTAATAATGTTTGGGCCACCTGGAGTGCAGGTACTGATTTGCAAAGGTGAAGAGGCTTAAAAAGTCAACTTTTCTTCCACAGACATCCAGTGCAGTATATTAATTGCATTCTTCACATCCCCGGGGGTCTTTCTAAGACAGATTTTTGCTTACTTGGTCTCAACTTAGCCAGATTTTTCAAAACTCTGCTTGAGAAAGACTTCATCTTTATAGAACTCTGGAGACCCATAGGTACCCATCCAAGGGGATTAGGAACTTCAAATAGAACATCTCCTTAGAAGTCACACATTTGTGGGCATCTACCATCTCTGAACCTCTCTCTGATAAAGGTACCCTGGCCACATATGTCTTGTTTTTTCCATTCTAGAATATGCCTCCACTGCCATCCATTTCTCAAGCCCAAGCCTAAAAGCCTGTCCAATTGCGCTTCTTCACTTCTCAGGTGGTGGTTTACCAGTAGGTCCTAATCCTTCTACTTCCAGAATAACCCCAATGGATCTACTCATCACTAAACCCAGTCAGTGACCCTCCAAAGTGACTGTTCTCTGCACCCAAAGCAGCTGCCTTCCTGATAACCTGGTTTTCACTCTTAGCTCCTCTCACCTGTTACTTCTAAGCAATCCAAACATCCAGAAACTCACACCCAGAGGGCACAGGAAGCTCGAAGCTTCAGTTTGTGACTTTGTCACACTGTAGACACTTTCGAGATTTAAACCAAAGTAGAAGCCTCTTGTCCCTGCTGTTTTGCCAACCTGGTTCCCGCAGATAAGTCGCCCCTACCTCTTAGTACCGCTCATATCTGCTCATTATTCCCAAATGTCTCCACAGCTCTTTTCCTCCATCCCAGGATTACACTTTACATCTGGCTGTAGTCATTTAAACCTCTCAGTCCAGCTCTGCCCTGTTGTATGTTTCTGACTTACCAACAAGACCAGACTAATTGTCTTAGCATCTTTTTTTTTTCACAAGAAAGTCTGACTTTTGTTTCCGTAAATCATACCAGCTCATTCTATGTCTTGAACATGTTGTCTGTGTCTCAGTGAATGTAGAACAAAGCCCAAACTCCCACTTACACCTACAAAAGTCCACTGTGGCCACCTTGGCTTCTTAACATTTTGTTTCTCCTACCTCTTTCTGTCAGCAGTCCAACCAGAGAGGGCTGATCCAGATATTTGAAAGACACAAGCTTTTTCTCATCCAAGAAACCTCCATCTGTCCTTTCATCTGTCTAAAACCTTCTTTAAAAAATTTTTTTACATTTTGGTTATGTGTTGTAAGGGGAGGGGTGTGTGCAAGCCACAGCATGTGTGTGGAGGCCAGAGGACAACTCACACAAGTTAGTTCTCTCCTTCTACCGTGTAAGTGCTAGGGATCAAACTCAGGTTGTTAGGCTTGGTGGCAGGCTTTAACAGCGGAGCTATCTTGCTGGCCCTACTTGCTCAGCTCTGATTTCCTTGTGGCTTTCTAGACTTAGTTCAAAGAGCACCACTTCCAAAAGGCTTTCCAGATCTACAATATCTATACAACATACAGTAGCCTGTAAGTTGAAGTTTCTCTTCTGCCTGCCTGTTCCTAAATACTCAGCAGCCACTTCCCAAACAATTGACTCAGAGGCTTAATATCACTTATAAATGTTCAGCCAGTAGCTCATGCTTACTACTAACTAGCTCTTACACTTAAATTGACCCATAATTCTTATCTATGTTTAGCCACATGACTTGGTACCTTTTCTCAGGGCAGCATTCTCATCTTGCTTCCTCTGTGTCTGGCTGGCAATTCCTTGACTCTGCCCTCCTTCTCAGAATTCTCCTAGTCTGGTTGCCCTGCCTATACTTCCTGCCTGGCTAATGGTCAATCATCATTTCATTAAATCAATTTGAGTGACAAATCTTTATAGTGTACAAGAGTATTATCCCACAGCAGTAGCCACCTTCCCAAACACTGGCAGCTCCCTGTTCTTACAATCATGTCTTCATTCAGTCCCCTCCCAGACTAACTCTGGACTCTGGACTTCTCCAAGCCACGAGGGGTTAAAGGGTGGGGATGGGGGCATGGATGGATGGTGACCACACATGTTTGAAATGCAATCACCTATTGAAAGCTGGTAGAAGTTTGTGCAGGAATACTGACTGGATAATGGAGTAAGGAGAGCCCCATGATTAAAAAAAAAAAAAAAAAAGTCTTGGAAGCTAGTCCCATGCAACCTTTCAGCTGAATTTGGTTACAGGGAAGACTTCAAGTGCAGCACCTGGGGGAGGAGCACTCAGTGGAGTCCAGTTAGCCATAGAATAAGAAAAACTAATCAACCATTATGTTAGCACTGCACTTTGGGGGTTATTATACTGCAGGGGATACCTCTGTATTTCAATGTTCTTTGTAATGCTTACTAACGTTTGCACTTGCACATGTTCCCCAAGGGTCTGTGTGTTGGAAATGTGTGTTGGGTATTTTTTATTGGATGTTTTGTTGTTTTTATTTCTTGTGGAGTCAGGGTCTTACTATACAACCTAGGCTGGCCTGGAACTCAAGACCACTCCCTGCCTCAGCTTTCTGAGTGCTGGCATTACAGTATGCTCTGTCATGCCCTAGCTTCAGGTACTTGAGCTGTTTGAAACTTAATCTCTAATGCAGCAGCAGTGGGAGCTGGAGCCTAAGGAGAGGTTGGGAGGTCACAGGGCTCTGTCTTTCCAGGTGGACTAATGTCATTGTGAGGGCTTCCCTACCTGAACTGCACATTGCTAACAAAAGAGAATGAGTTAGAGAGCCCTTCCTTTATTCATATGTGCCTACCTTTTCATTATTTTACCCTTTAACCTTTGACCTTCTTTCATGGGGGTGACTCCTCAGAAAGCCCTCATCAATGGCCAGCTATTAGACCTTGAGCCTGCTACCCACCATCTAGAACTGGATGGAGAATAAATTCCCCTCCTTTATCAGCTATCCAGTCTGTGATGGAGAATAAATTCCCCTTCTTTATCAGCTATCCAGTCTGTGGTGTTCTGTTCCAGCTGCACAAAACTGAGTGTGCTGATTACTACTTGAAATAACCAGGTATTTTTGTGTCTATTGTCCATATCTGGCCATTATAAGCCTCAGAGAACACAAGTTTGCCACCTGATCAATCAATGTGAGTTCTGGCAGTGTGTGGCACCTATTAAGCACCCAGTAAAATCTGATAATGAGAAAATAGAATGGTTCAAGGCCTCACAATGTATCAGGAAGGTGTATGAAAGACAGGTGCTAGAGCACATTCAGACCCCTAAGTCAAAGTTTCATGGCATTGGTGAGGTGATGGGTATTCAGAGAGGAAAGAACACATGTGCTTTAGACCTGTCAGAATGTCCAACCTGCAGCATACAGCCTACATGCATCTCAGGAGAGCCATTAATGTGAAACAACATATCTGTAAATGACAGCATGTTGTAATACCAAATGGTTGGGCACTCCTGGAGGAACAAGGACTTAAGAAAGAACCTGTGGATGTGGCCTTCTAGAGAAAAGACACTCACAGAATAAGAGACCCAGACCCGAGAATACAAAGGGCTCTGAGACAGGCTGTGTCTGCAGGGATAGGCTGTCAGCCTGGACACTTCCAGTAGGAAGCTTTGTTCTCATGCTGTCTGGAGTGGGTCTCTGTGCCACCTAGAAAGGTGAACTTTAAGAGGACTGTTTATGTTCAGCCAATGAGCTACAGTCACTGGTTATGAACACACCAGGATGCTTGTGTGTCCCACCATCCTCACAAAGCTGTGAATACCCACAGCCACCACAGCACTTTCCCAAGCCGGTTTTCTGCCCCCAAGCTGTACTCCTCATCTGTTTCTCATTGTTCTGTCGTGTGTGCTTTGCTATCCTTTCACTCTGTCATTAACCTTGTACCCACATGGACTTGCTTATTCACCTCTACTCATGTTTCTAAGTATATCAACCCCCTGAGCAGTGTGATAGTTTGGAATAGAATGCCCCCCAACCATAGGCTCATATATTTGAAAGCATGGTCCCCAGTTAGTGGAACTGTTTGGTAAGGATTAGAAGGCGTGGCCTTGTTGGAGGAGGTATGTCATTGAAGATGGGCATTGAAATGTCCAAATCCCATGTCATTGCCAATTAGATCTCTCTCTGCCTCCTGCTTATAGATCAGGATGTAAGCTTTCAGCTACTGCTCCAGCGCCATGCCTACCTGTCTGCTGCCATGCTCCTCACCATGATGGTCATGGAGTCACTGTGTGAAACTGTTAACAAGTCACTAAAACAAACTAAAGGTTTTCTTTTATAAGCTGCTTTGGTCAAGGTATCTCTTCACAGCAATAGGAAGGTAACTAAGACAGCAAAGCGACTCCATCATAAAACACTCGCCGCATGAGCATTAGGGCCTGAGTTTGGATCTTCAACACCCATGTAAGATGTCAGTACCATAGCATGCAGCTGTCATCACAGCACTGAGGAGGCAGAGACAAGCCAATGCCTGGAGCTCACTGGCTGATTGGAGTTTGGTGAGAACCTGTCTCAAAAACTAAAGTGGACAGGGATAGAGTAAAAAGACGTAGTGTTGACCTCTAGCTTCTGCGTGTATGTCCACATACAAGCACATGCAAAGTATGTCAGGTTCCAGGGCTGGTAAGATAACTCAGTGGCTAAGAGTACATTTTTGGTCCTGTGAATGAACCAAGTTCAGTTCCCAACATCCATGTCAGGTGGCTCATAACTCCCTGCAACTCCAGCTCCAGGAGATCTAGTGCCTTCTTCTTGACTCTGTAGGCACCTGCACTCACCCGGCATTCACTCACACAGAAACATACACATACACATAAATAAAATAGTAGCGATAATAATAGATGTGTCGGGTCTGAAGTGTCTCTGGTCCTATAGGCTATTTTCTTTCAAACTCACAGCATCTTCTACAAGTAAATAAAATTACTACTCCTGTGTACTGAGAGATGAGCCTCGGTCAAACAATTCAGGCAACGTGGCCAAGGTTAACTGCTAAAATAAGTGCGAAAGTGCTGCCTCAACACATGGCTGTCTCCAAAGTGCAAAGCTTCCATCCGTCTGCCTTCTCCCAGCAATGTCTCAGTCCCTGGGGCCTGCATGTGCCAAGTTCAGCTCATATTCAACCCTGCATATTGGTTCACAATGAAGGCACCTCAGTTTTCACAGTTCAAATTCATTGCCAACCTTAAACTGAGCACCAGTGGATACTGAGGATGTCAGCCAGCCCAGTGTAGGAAGAGATCGGTGGTGCATGCCTTAGTTTCCAAAGGCATCTATTCTGTCTTTTAGATCTCCTGGCAGGATAGTCAAGAACACATTTGGGGGCAGGAGAGATGTGAGAAACTTTGTGTGATGCTTTTCCTGGCAAGATATGAACAAATACCTATTTACTTCAGATGGGGAACTGGAGACAGACTGAAGTAACAATATCCCCAAAGTCTAAGTTGGCGAACCAATGAATTTATTGGGGTTTATAGAAGGGTGGGTCAGGGGGTACTTGTAGAAGCATGGACATCTCAAAGGTTGTGTGCATCACTAATAGTCCACGGCAGCATGGGTGATAATTCATTAAATCTGGAGCCCTGGAGTGCTCTGCATGCAGACTCGGAAGCTCTTTCTTACCTAGGTTTCAAGGTGCCTTCTTCAAACTTCTTGGGTTTTAGGAGCTTTGGAGCAAAATGTTGGGCCAACAGAAGATAACCCCCTCCATATCTGCATCATGGCACATTCAGAACTGCATAAATATTTAAAGTGATTGGAAGTAGTAAATAATCCTGTTATTTAGAAAATTGTGCTTATGCCCAAAGGCCATTTCCCTCAGAGTTTTTAGTAATATAACCTTCCTTCCACCCTTTCCTGCACACCAGGGTGTTAAAAACAGCAGATTCAGTGCCTGTCTGATTTAGTGTGTGTGTGTGCATGTGCATGTGCATGTGCATGTGCATGTGCATGTGTGTGCTGGTTTCTACAGGAGTAGAAGTGAGGAGAGATCACTGGCACTGATTCCTGGATTTATCTTCCTCCTGTCAGAAAAGTCTGGGCTGCAGAAAGTCTCCTGAAGGTCACAAAGTTTCCCAGATGACAGGAGAGTCACCTGTGAGCCCTGGCACCTAGCACTTCCAGGCTAAAGTCACAGCTTGATTCCACCTCTGTGCCACTTCTTTACCTGGGTGCCAGACAGTGGAGGAGCTGCCTTTTACTCTCTGGTGCCTCAGCTGATTTGCAGGAAGAATGCCTTCTCCCCGTTTCCCAGGCCCACCTCCCTAGGTTCCCTCCTGGTACACACTGGTTGCTGCCTCCACACTGGGTTGCTTAGCAACCAGGCTCTGCGGGCTTCCTAATAGACAAAGGCTTCTCCTTCCTCTCCAACTGCTGCACTAATGCTCACTGTTGACAAGGGAGCAACTCCTGGCTGAGCATATGCTGTAATCTGGAGGCTGGCTGAGGAACTTGGTGCCAAGAGCTATGGGCATCTCTCCTGAAGCGATAAGGGGGATGGAAGTCTGAGGAGCAGATCAACTCATTACATGGTGCTGTACTGACCAAGTGACCATATCGGTCATTTAGGAGAGATTAGAGAATTATATACTGTTCCAGTGGTATCCAAATTCAGGGAGGAGTGTCCGTCATCATCCTCTTGCCCACCAGACCTCAGAAAGAAGCCTTGCAACGTCCCCATGCACACAACTACACAGAGATAATTTCATACATATCCAAGGGGCCCAAACTTAAGCTGATTCAACCCCAAACCCTTAAATCCACAGAGGAATTTTGCATCTCTATCTCTGAATTATAATACTGGCCACTATCAAACTTAGCCAGACACAGAATAGCATCATGTCACGAGAAATTAGGTGACTCACCTCAAGATAGTCAGGGGAAAGGAGACAGTGCATTCTCACAGCTCTTCAGAAGCCTCTGAGCCCAGATGATTTCTGTCTCTGAGGCAGATGCATCCTCATGGAGAAAAAAAAAAAATGATTTGCTATGCAGGGAGCTGGCCTGCAGAGATGGAACCACAGAGGGTCATTTCTAAATTACTAAATAAGCTGGTGAAATGCAACAACTTGTTTTGGGTCACTGAGTAAAGCTGTGGCCCTCTCACCTTCCCGAATGAAGGCAATCAGCCATTAAACACTACATTATGGACATCTCTGTGCCTATAAGACAGGAGATGAATATATTTGGGAATATATGCAAGGAAGTGAATCTTCAATAAGGGTATTGACCATGCATTGATTGTGCCCACCAATGCAATCCTCTCTCTCTCTCTCTCTCTCTCTCTCTCTCTCTGTGTGTGTGTGTGTGTGTGTGTGTGTGTGTGTGTGTGTGTGTGTGTGTTGTGTGTCTATACACTTGTCTGTCTGTGTCAGTGTACATTCATGTGGGAGAGCATAGGCACCCATGGGCATATACAAAGGCCAGAAAACTGTCAGGCATTCTCCATCTATCTCCAACTATTTCTTTGAGTCAGCGTCTCTTCCTAACCCTGCAGCATGATTTTCTTACCTAGGCTGGAAGCCAGAAAGCCGCACCACTCTTCCTGCCTCTTTACAATTCAGAGCTGGTGCTACAGGTATTGGGGGGGGGGGGAGCTTGACCACACAGCTGCCATGACAGGCTTAGAGGCCCAGATACAGCTTCTGTGACAGGCTTACTGGCAGGTACTACCTGGATTTAGAAAATGCCATATGTTGACCCCACCCAGGGAGGGCCTGCATCTAAGGGGAAGTACCTGACATTCCAAACATTCACTAATACCCCTAGACAAATGTCAGCCAATCAGGGTCCTGAGCCCTGGAAATCCTCTCACCCCAACCTCTGCTATGATAAAAACCTCACCATGCCTGGGCTGGGGTCTCTCTGCTCACACTGCTGCATTGACAGACAGAGAGAGACCAAGCTCCAAATATGGAATAAAGGCTCTTTACATATGGGATTCGGTCTCTGTGGTGGTCTTTTGGGGGTCCCCGCGATCTGGGCATCACAGTATGGGGAGGATACTTGGCTTGTCATGTGGGTGCTGAGATCTGAACTCTGACCTCCAGAATTACGAAGTAAGTTTTCTTAAGTGGTGAGCCACCTCTCCAGTCTCTTTCCTCATCTTCCTGTTGTGCAGAGTCCAGCATGGAGAAGTCACTCTAAGTATCCGTAAAATGAAAGAACACAAGTGAAGGGGCTCAGAAGGAGCCAGCATGACCCCCGAAGCAGAAAACCTTAGTAGCTGATCTCTCCTTCCTCTCTCCCTCTTAGACTAGTACAGTATCCCCTTACATCGGAAATCAAGTTGCTATCCTTTCCAGAAGAAAGGTAAAAGAGAGGCCCTGGGAAAGGAGATGAGACACACCCAACTGGAAGATCTCTGTTTTTCAGGCTAGGAAAAGTGGAGAGCCTCAGCTGGGTCATGGATGCTCAGTAAGTTAACTCCTGCTCCTGCTAGAGACTATTCCATCCTTGAACACGATGCTCACCAATGTCTTGCTAACTTAGCTTGAGTACTCAGGGATGTAACTGTTAGGTCTTTCAGCAGTTTCCTTACAGGTGAGTTTGGAGTTGTCAGAACATCTATGTCAGGGTTTGTAACACATCAAATACCTAATGCAATAATATTTTAAACCTTTTAGTTCAAGGCCTGGGGCTGAAGATATGGCTCAGTCAGTAGAGTGCTGTTCTGAGTTTGAATCCCACCACTGTATAAACCAGGCATGGTAAGATATGCCTGTAATCCCAACACTCAGGATGTAGAGACAGGAGGCTCAGAAGTTCAATGCCATTCTCAGCTACATAATGACTTTGGGGCCAGCCTAGTCTACATGAGATCCCATCTTAAAACGCTAAAATAATTTTTAAAATACTACCTCAAATCTGATACGCAGGACTCAATAAATATTAGTTGTTATTTTCAATTGCATTGCTAAACAATAATAATTTGAATAAGCAAATATTTGGTTTTATGCCCTTTTTTTCTGGGATTTTATGTTCTTTGGCCATTCACCAAGATATGTTTTCAATGAAATCTTGGAAAGAAATTGTATTAAAAATAATAAGATGACCCAGCATTTCTCAAAATGTGTCTCTTTTCTGGGTCTGGAGAAGCAGTGGTCTAGACCCGGCCAAGAAGGAGCTAGCAGTTGGCACCCCACCACTTCTTTTCTCCCGCCCATCACTGGAATGAGGAAGTACTCAGAACACACTGTCCCTGCCCTCCACATGCTGATGGGAACATGCCATGCTTTTCCATCACATACTAGATTTTTCTGACACCATCTGTTCCCTCAAGCCCACAGCACTCTGATGCCTGACTGTCACAACTCCATCTGAAAATGTTGAGAACAGAGATGAATGAGCCTGAGGAAGGCTGTTTACCTCCTCACCATCTACCACCAAGCACTCGGGGGTTTGGGTGTGGTAGTAGCACCAGTTTTTCCCACAGGCGGATTCTAGAATCATTCCTACCTCATGCGTCTCAGAATTTGAAAGACAGACACAAGGGATGATTCCAGAGAGCCTCAATCCAGTAAGCACTTGCTCACTGCCACTGATGAGCAAATAAAGGATTGTGGGAGCATCTACATCAGAGTGTGTCATGTGTCAGACATACACAAAGCTCTTGTTCACTGAGACCTTAGCTTCCACCAGACACAATGGTAAGCACCTTCTGTTCAATGGGGCACTGAACCCTGACAACATCCAACACAAAGAAAGACACTGTTGTCACCCATCATCATGCCCATGGACAGCTGAGAAACCTGTCAGGAGGGGATGCAAGTTGTTCCTCCCAGCTGCAAGGCCAGTGCATGGTGATGTCATCAGGGAGGGAACTGTGTCCTCATGGGCTGTGCTTGTCTACTTCCTGCCCCAATAGCAAACAATAATCACTGATGTTTGCTCTCCTGGCTTTCCAATCAAGAAGACAACTTCTTCTGAATCTCTAGTTCTGTTGGCTGATGTGAGCCCCAAATGAGGAATTTATAAAGAATAGAGACCATGAAACACTTACACATGTTCCTCAACTTTATATTTTTTTTTTTTTAGCAGGGGTTGGAGGTCTTTAGGAGCTGTCCAGCTTATTTATTTGAGACAAGGTATCTCACCGATTGAACTAGGCTGGCTGGTCACTAAGTCATCTTCATTTGCCTAGCTCTGGGATTATAAGCACAGTCATGACTCATGGCTTTTCCCATGGGTTCTGAAGATCAAAGTCAAGCCCTAATATCTGAACAACAACTGCTGTACTGACTGAGTCATCTCTCCAGTCTAGACTCCTCACCTTGGATCTTGTACTGTAGAGGCTCAGTACATATCACTGGTGGATCCTGCATCAAACAAGACTGTTGCACGATCTCATTATTTCTCTCCCCAATCAGGACATGTTTGAAAGGGAAAGAGCTGTTAGCAGCTGCTATGTCTGGACAATAGCCATGAAGTAGGGTCATCCTGAACCAGATGGACTACATGGTTACCTTCATCACTTCCATTCTGCCTGTCCATTACATGCCATGAGCTCTCCTTGCAATAGGTGGTAGGACCAGGCAAACTGGGACACTAGAATATCAAGCTACCAATCCTACACACAAGCCCAGAAACTGGGACTCTCAAAAAGGCAACCTGGATATCACCCTGATTTTGTTTTCCCTTTTATAAACGTGTTTGCAGTTTTTCTTCTCCCCGCTTCTCAGCAGATGCTACCTGATTTGTGTTCTGGCTAATGTCACCCCACGTCAACTGTATTGCCAAATGCAATGAGGTGTGACTGACACCAGGAGAGATGATGAGCGAGCAGAGTGGCAGCTGGCGGCTGTTCCTTCTTGTAGAATTTAAATGAATCAAGGAGCATCCTGATGGAGTACATCTGAACATGCCCAGAGCCAAACAGAATGTTCTCATCCCAGACGTGGAGATGGGAGCAGTCTGAGGTGGTGCCACCCTCGTGACAGATGCATGGATTCTGAGCAGAGGATGGAATGAGCCTGGGGTACATGAGGGACAGATGCAGTGTTGCAGAAGGAGAGGCACCAAAGTGGAGAGGACACCTGATCACTCATTCCACATGACCTGCTGTCACCTAGACAAATGTTTGCCTTAAGTGAGACCCTTGATTCATATTAACATGCTCTACTTCTTCCTTCAGTTCAGGCTGGCCTTGAACTCACTGTGTAGTTTAGGATAAATCTGATCTCCTGATGTTTCTGCCTCTACCTCCCTATTGCTAGGATTAGAGACATCTACCACTATGCTTGGCTTATGTGATGCTGGGGATTGAATTTAAGGATTCACTACTGGTGGACTAGAAATCTACTAACTGAGCAATATTCTCACCCCTTAGAGGGAAAATGATTTTTTAGAGAAATCTTATTTCCAGGATCCTTAGGCATGTCATGGGATTCAAGGACAAGAATGTAACATGTCCTCGGAGGATGAGGAAAAGGCCAGAGTGCCACTGGAGGAGTCCCTCCTCCTGTCATCTTCTCTTCTATCTATCTGTTGCTTCTCTCTCTCTCTCTCTCTCTCTCTCTCTCTCTCTCTCTCTCTCTCTCTCTTCCCTCCTCCCCCTCTCAATCGTATTTTTTCCTTTCCAGTTTTCCTATTGAAAGATAACCCAAGTTTCACCACACAAGACAAACCACAAGGAAAAATTTATTCTCAACTTTCATTCTTGTATTGATTCTAATGCCCAGCTGACAGTGTGAAGGTGTTTGCCTCTACTCCAAAACTACAAGTAGACTTGAAGCTTATATGTCATGCCTAAGGCCCGCTGCTTTGAAAAAAATGGATCAATTCCACTGGAGGGACCTGACCTGAGACAAACTTCCAAAGGAGCCTACTTGCCTTATTCGTTCCGCAACCACTTCCTCAGTTGCTTTTGCTCACAGTATTCTGTCACAGTAGCAGAAAAGCAGTTACTGCAAGGTCTTCAAGGAAACTGCATATAGGAAACCAAGAAATATAAAGGGCTTCTCAGACATCAGGCACTAGCATTATACCCGAGCTTCCCTCTAATCAGATGTGAAGGGACCCTATGCAGGCCCAAATCTTCTGTATTCTTCCTTTTCCCACTGAAACAGTGTAGATCAGTGACCTAGCCAGAAGCAAGGAAATGTTTTCTATGCTGGGAGCTGACAGTTGATTAATGGTCCAGCTTCTTCTCTCTTTCCAGCTTTGTAACTAATTTCTTTATTTGCATTATGAAAATGATGCCTTATAACATTTTGTGTCCATAATCGTTATCATTAATAAATCCAGCTGTTATTTCTAACGAGTACCCTGATGTCCTTGTCGACTAGAGCTATAAACCAAATATAAAGGACACAAAGAGCATTAGTATTAGTGATGCTGACAGTTAGTCCTCTTCTGCCATGAGCATTGATATGACGATTAGTTTTGTCAAGTCAGATGTCAACATGAGAGCTGAAGGTGAAGTGGAGGGTCCTTTTCCCTCAGATCTCAATTCACCAGGGAGTTATGTCTAAGAGGAATTGCCATCCCTCTCACTGAAGCCCTGTAATAATAACAGATCCACAGATGGAGGGCCTAGGATAGACAAGATGTCAATAGCAACGTAGCATAAGAAAGACTCACAAGGTAAAAGAATGTTCCAAAAGGCTTTCACTGGTAGACTTCTCCTTACAACCCCTCCTCTCCCACCCTTGAGAGAAGTGGCTTGCTGGAAGCAGTTATGCCTGACCCTGACCTGCAATGGATCCTGTAAAGTAGAGCCTTCCAGTCCCTCTTCATTTGATGGTCTAATCAATCCCCTCCCTGCCTCATGAGGAGTGATGGAGAAGCAGTGCATGGCAAAGGAGCCTCAGAAAAGAGTCAGGCATCAAAGGTTCAATTGTGTTCAGCCCACAAGGCAGCGTAAATAAATCACACGGTAGCTGGCTGCAGCCGCCTTGCCTGAACCAGTGAGAGATGCAGCACAGTCCCTCTGTGCTGCCTCGGAGTCCATCACAAGGGGGCTCAAAGAGGAGGGTGGCAAGGGGTGGGTGGCTGAGGCTTGCTAACACGTGAAATCTCAGGAGACAGGAAGGACAGGCCTGTTGAGGTTGCGAAGGAAGAAAGAACATGCAGGGTCGTCTCTAGCAGGCTGAGTTTAAAAAAAATCCTGGCTTGAGTGGCTTCCCCTTAGATTCTCAAGGTGCACAATGGACAAACACAGATGAAAACAGCAAATGGCACGTTCTTCTGTTAGACACAGCATAGACACACAACTTTGTCTTCCTCAGTGCATAATGGGTACACAGGAGTTCACTCAGAAGTAAGCACATTCCCACACATCGTACAAGACATGCTCACACAGATACATGCTTGCATACTAGCACACACAAGCTCCCACACACATGCTCCCACGTATACACACATGTATACTCACACACATACAGGCTCACACTTGCACATTCCTCTGAAGAGTGCCAGTCATCCACAACAGCAGCTTTGGCTGTCTAAAACAAGAGCACACAACACTTTCAAGACAGACAAAGGGAGAGAGGCTATGTGCCTGGAAAGGATGAATCAGAAAGGTCGGCATGACCGACTGTGGCTTCAAAAAGCAGCTGCCAATTTCTCTGCATTTCTATAAATAAAACTAAGGATGGGGGAAGGGTGGGTTAATGGCTGAGTGCTCTCATTGCCCAGATTGGTGCCCGTTATGGAGAGAACATTCTAGTGATGCGTCTACCAAATGGTCCTATTCAAACGCTAACCGAAGGAGCAAGATACAAAAATATAAATAGCCTTTCCACTAAATCCATGCCCCCAAAATGCACATGCAGATCAACTGGGATACAGACATACAAAGACACAGCTGAACATCTGTAGCACTCAAGTCCATCTTCCCAAGGCCTCACAGCCGAAGAGCTCCAAAAGCTATTATTAACCCAGCTTTCCTTGCACAGCTAAAGAGCCACCACATAGATAGGAAAAGCCAGCACCATGTGAGAAGCAGCCACACGCAGAAACCATTCCACCATCTTGCAACAACCTGACAGCAACACACGAGGGGCCATGACTGTTATTTTTAGTTATAGATGCAAGTGGTATATCTGCAATTGAATGTGCATGGCCTCCATCCAGGGGACCGTGCTCAAAGAAGATGTCACGTTCAAGCTGTGATTGTTTGAATGAGAAATATCCCCCCACAGGCTCCAGTATTTCAATACTTGGACCAGGTTGGTGGTGCTATTTGGGAAGGTTATGGAACTTTAGGAGGCAGAGCCTTGCTAGAGGAAGTGTGACACTTGGGATGGGATTTGGGGGCTTATTGCATTGCCCCAATACCAGCTGGCCTGCTCTGTTTTTTGCATATCATTCATCCTCTCCAGGCACATAGCCTCTGTCCCTTTGTCTGTCTTGAAAGTGTTGTGTGCTCTTGTTTTAGAGAGCCAAAGCTGCTATTGTGGATAACTGACACTCTTCAGAGGAATGTGCAAGTGTGAGCCTGTATGTGTGTGAGTATACATGTGTGTATACGTGGGAGCATGTGTGTGGGAGCTTGTGTGTGCTAGTATGCAAGCATGTGTCTGTGTGAGCATGTCTTGTACGATTTGTGGGAATGTACTTACCTATGTGTGAACTCCTATGTGAACCAGATTTGTGCTCCAGCCCATTAATGTCAGGCCTTAGCCATCATAGATGCCACTTCTGGAACTATAAGCCAAAACAAACTCTTTCTCCCACGAACTGTCTTAATTATGGTGTTTTGTCACAGCAAGAGAAACTCAGTAATACACAAGCTAAGAACAAATGGATAGTTACTCTTCATGACACCTTATGAAATATTTTTATGCTATCAGGGTTTGACAAGGAGAGGTACAGCAGATGAAGGTCACAGCCGAGGAGGGTGAGTACATATGAGTAAGGTGTATATTTGCTACATGAACTGGACTCCAGATCATGAATAAGCAACCATATGTGCACCTTGCTCAGACATGGCAGGTGACAAGTAAAGTTCAAAAATAATTTTACTACCTTAGGCCATATGGGTGGGTGGCTTTGGGACCTCTGAGGACCTCTTAGATAACCCTGAATCCCATGTCCCTGTGTCTAGATCACAGAGCTATGGCTTAGGAGGTGGTATCTCAACAACTATCCTTATTATTTAATTCTGACCAATCCCACCCTCCCTACTAAGAATAACAGAATGTATTTCCCAACGCTGTACAGAAACAAAGAAAGTAGATTTCCATGCTCGGAATAATTCAATAGAGAAGAAAAGGTGTAGTCTGAATTCCAAGCTAAATGGAGCACTAGAGATTTGCCTGAGCTGTTGGATTCATTCCACATAATATGCTCACCTTAAATGACTCTGCTTAATACTGGATGTGGGTGTGTGGATGCAGGGCGCTCCGTGTCCCTTTAAATGCTCATGAAAACATCCACCAATGAGAGAACGTGCCCAAGGCCACCGGCTACCCTACAACAGCCCAGAACTGTCACCCCAAGCTGACAATATCCTACCTACTTTCTCTATGGCTTCAAATTTGTCATTTTGGGGGTGGAATGAAAAACAGCTTTTCAGTCTATATCCTGTGAGCTGTTGACTGGCAGGGAGAAGGGTTGTGGATTATGATCATGGAACACCTTGGCATTCAGGCGGGGTTCTTATGAATCACACATTCAAGTGACAGAATTAACCAGCCATGGAGATAGAGTTCACTGAGCGGGAAAAATCAGGCTGCCAAAAACAAATAAATGAATTAAAAAGCTAATGTAATCCAAGGCTGTGCTAAACAGAACAACGGGCATTGCTTACCCATTGCTTCAAAAGAATCAATAAGGAAAGTGTCTCTCAAAATTGATGGTTATAAAATCAAAATATTGATCACACTTGGGAGTGCACATCTATAATCCCAGCACTTGGGAGACAGAGGCAGGAGAATCAGGAGTTCAGGGCCAGCAACAGCTACTTAGCAAATTTGAAGATATCCTGGGCTACATGAGGCTCTATCTAAAAGCCCTAGAATGAATGAGTGAATGGATGAATAATTGAATGAATGAATGAATGAATAGTAAAAATCTGAAAATCTCTGAAGATACTCTAGGTCCTACAGTATCAAATATTTAGTGAAGATTTCATTCTTTGAATACATGTAAATAAGCACACCTACCTTATTAATATGCAAATTTATTTTAAACTTTCACAAATGGTAAAATTACGTGTAAACTAAAGAACATTTTAAAAATATATCTTGTTGTGATTTGTTATCAGAAAAAGAAAGTGTCCATTGAAGGAGGGTGATCCATTTTTGTGGTGATGTAGCCACTGATACATTGCCCACGCTCAGGTAAATAATTCCCAACCCATGCTCATCAGAGCAATCTGATTAAAATCAGTGAGTCACAGAACAACAACAACAACAACAAATATGAAATCAGAAGGGGGCTTTTGAGGAGAAACAGGGAAGGAGGAAGAGAAGAAAGAGGAGGAGGATGAGAAGGAGGAGGAGTTACCAACGATGACAATATTCCTAGCAGGACTGGAAGGAAGAAGAGGATCATGGGGTGAAAATGACTGAAATACATACACATGCACGGAATGTCAAAAAAAAAACATAAATAAAAACAGTAAGTTTTAAGCAGCAAGAGCCCAGGAGCAAGTAGGTAAAAAAGCCTCTCTGTCTTTGGGTCAACAGGCCATACACAAAGAGTTCTAGGCTCCTTGAATAGACTTCAGGAGACCTTTGCAGAAAGTCCAGGTCATCCAGTGAAAGCAGGCTGGATGGTGGCAGGAAACAGAATCATGGCCATGGCTGAAGAAGTTGACTTCAGCAAAGGACTATGGAGGCAGTGGTGATACCTTTCCTGATACACGAAGGGACATTAGCCCATTGGAGCATGTGGCTCTGACAGACCTTGCCCTTCTCCCCAATTCCCTCTGCTTTGCTAAAAACCAGTAGATTACATTCATGTAGCTAGCTCCCAATGTCCATCCCCTTATTTGTCCAATCCCTCCTCCTGAGGCTGACTACCAAGGTCTAGTTATCAAAGTATTGAAGTCCAGCAATCAAAAGCCCCTTTTGGCTCACCAAATTAATATGCCTGATTAAAATTAAACACCTCATCCTAACACAGGGATTCCCCCTTGTACCTTTATAAACTGCCATTTTCCTGTGTGTCACATCTGTCTCCCCTCTATCCAGAGGCAGTCCTTTGTCCCTCTGGGACAAATACCCCTGCCTCCTTTCCCTGGTACCCTTCCCCTTTTCCCTCTTCCTCTATCTCCTGTCTTTGTCTCTTACTCCCTCCCCTCCATCCCTCTCAGATAAATAAAGCTCCTTTGTGCTGAGAACTTGGTCTTGGGGGTCCTGGGCCGGTACTTTTCCTTTCAATAGATCTGCCATATTGAAGGGAAATTAGATTTTTTTTTCATCCATCCTATGGCCCTCTCTTCCTAGATCTCCCTTTCACATCCCCTCCCAATTCCATATATTCTTTTCAAAATAACCTGCTAAGTCCAATTTGTGTTGCTCATTAACTCATGAGTGTAGGGCCATCCACTATAGCATGGTCTATCTACCAGGAACCACACCCCTGAAGAAAACCAACTGTCCATCCCCGAACAGCCATCAACTGTCATTAGCTCCTCAGCTGGAGGTGGGGTTTCCTGAGCCTCGCTGTCATCCATACTGGAATATTGACTGCCTTGACACTGTGCTGGGAAGTATAGCTGCTGTAAGTTCATGAGTGCAACTGTCCTACATTACAAGAGGACACTGTTTCATTCCAGTCTTCCCTACCCACTGTTAGTTTTTTTTTTTTTTTTTTTTATAACAATCTCTTCACCTCTCTATTCAGCAGTGGTACTTCAGCCTTGCGAAGAGGGTGAACTGATGTCCTATTTGTGGCTGAGAAGCCCACAGACACTTATTCTCTGCACTTTGATCAGTTGTGAGGTCCTGCGTTGACCACCATCTACTGCACGAAAAAACTTGCCTGAGCCCTGAGAGCCACACTAACGGATGAATGTGGAGATGTGGATTTAGGAGGCGGTTTGATGCCATTCAAATTCAGCAGTTTGACTGTTTATGTGGTTTAGAAGATCAGAGAAGGACACTTGAAAGTTCTAAAACATGTCCAAATGCAAGGGAAGGAAAAGGAAGACAAGAAAAGGACACTTTTGGAGAGGCAAGTGGCACTAGTATTAAATCTGGGCAAGCAGTAACACATTCATAACTCTCAAAAGAGACCTAAGGTTGGGTGGCCAAAAGGGACTTTAAAACTTTCTGTATCTGGTCAACCCAGAGCCCTTGATCTCATAGATGATCTTTTCATCTCGATTCAGCACCAATGTGAAAGATACCATTTGCTTGCTGAGCACAAGAAGAAATTTGGCTGATAAGGTGTGGCATGGTTTCTTTACAGCAAGCTGCTGAATTTTTTATCTTCTGGTAAGTATGTGAATGTGTGTGTGGGTGGGGGTGGAATGGAGGTCAGAACATGACTTTGGGTGCGGTCTCTGCCTTCCTTCCACCTTGTAAAGGTGGGGTTCGTGGGGTTTTGAACTCATGTTCTGACTCTTTCGTGGCAAATGCTTCACCACTGAGGCATCTCTCCAGCCTCCACAGAATTCTTTAAGTCAAAATGAAGGAGGTCAAAGGTATACCTTGTGCCTGAGTGAAGCAAGGTGGCCAGGATGAGATGCCATCAGCCTCTACCACCACGTGGGATTTACTCCTTTTGTGTCTTCCTGTGTGAGAACAAAGAATCCCCCATCCTTACAGACTTCTGAGCTGTAGATTATCCTGTCAGCCATTCGGATACTGCATCATAGCAAATCAGCTATGACGGGGAGCAAGGCAGGCGACTGTTCCTTTGAACTGGAAGGGGTCTTGGAAGCAAGCCCAGCGTCTCACTTTTTCTCCCTTTGTGAACTCTGCTAAGTCCTTATCTCCTGAGAATCAGCTGACCTGCCTGGGCTGTTTGTAAAGCACCGTACCCACACCCACTGAATGCCTTATTCATAGGGAGAAAAGAATGAAGCCGGTTTCATCTGTTCTGTGGCTTCCAGATGAAGACAAAAATAAATAAATCTCTGCATCTTTCTGAAGGTTTTTCGATCAGGTTCCTGCTGCTGTAACCCTGCCTATTGCAGCTACACAGCTACGTGGAGCAATTTCCTAGCTAACTCGTCGCAAGATAGGACGAGAGATTGCATTCAAAATTCAGTTTTCTGGTTCTGTTTGTCTTTCTAGACAAAAAAAAAAAAAAAAAAAAAAAAAAAAAAAAAAGACCATCACTTCCATCCACAGGAGAAGCCAAGAAAATCACAACTGCTAAAACAGGAGGGGAAAATAGTTTGACTTTAGAAGTAATGCAAAGAGGATTAAATCAAGAAAGTTTAATTCCTAAAAGGCCCAAGTGGGTAAGCTGAGTACATGAATGGGTGGGCAAACATCCCACACTCCTATATACAGTCGGCTTCACTAAGTGTGAGGTTTACTCAACCACTTAGAAAAATGGTCGAGTCACTCTCCAGTGATCACCCAGAGAGTAACCACATGGCCTAGCAGTCCCACATGCAGATATACATCTTTAAGGCTTTATACCATAACGTTTGTCATGACATTATTCATAATAACTCAAATGTGAAGAATGAACAAGCTAAGAATGGTATAGCCATAGAAGGGGATACTATTAAACCATGGCAAAGGAGTGATGCATGACTGACTACAGCAGGGATGAACCCTAAAAATTATACTACATAAAAGATAGTCACACACAAAAACCAATCCACTGTGCAATTCTATTCACGAGTAATAGGGCCCTGATGTGTCCCGGTACTGTGCAAGAATAGGCAGTGAGAAATATTTTCAGAACAAAAAATAAGTCGTGTTCCCTTGTGTACTGCAATGTTCTAAGTTACCTAGAGTACCGCTTAGTGGCACTGCGTTGAACTAAACCATACATCTTAGTTTCTTTTCCTGTTACGGTGATAAAATATTTTTTTATTCAGTGAATAAAGCAATTTAAAGAACAACGGGCTTATTTGCATTGAGATCTCAAGAACACAATTCATATATGGTGGAAAGGTCACAGCAGCAGGACCACAAGGCAAGTGATCACATTCCATCCACAGACAAGGAGCATGAAATGATGAAGTCTAGCTCTCAGTTTGACCTCTCCTGTTCATACAGTCCAATATCACAGCTCAGGGAATGGTGCCACCCACAGTGGATGGGTCTTCCTACCTCAATTAATATAATCAAGATAGTCCCCTGCAGGAATGCCTAGAGACCTGTCTTCTGGGTGATTATAGATCTTAACAAGTTGATAATTGAGATTAAGCATCATACCCTCACGTGTTACGTATTTTGGGGTACCTTCCTATAACCCTGTTGTCCTTAACACAGGCCTTGGTAGGTCACTTTATGTTCCGTAGCTGTTTTCTGACAAAATTCCTAAATGACATTTGAAAGGCTGATTGATGGGAAGAACCAGGAAAGCAGGACAAAATAAGACTGAGAACTATGACAAGGATAGACCACTAGACAGGCAAAAGTGGTGGTTCATCTGGTTGTCAACCTGACTGGATCTGGAATCAGTTAAAAGGCAAGCTGCTGGGCACTCTGTGAAGGATTTTTTTTTGGGGGGGGGGGGTTCGAGACAGGGTTTCTCTGTGTAGTTTTGGTGCCCATCCTAGAACTCGCTCTGTAGACCAGGCTGGCCTCGAACTCACAGAGATCCACCTGGCTCTGCCTGCTGAGTGCTGGAATTAAAGGCATGTACCACCACCGCCCAGTAGGACTTTCTTGATCAGACTATTAGAGATGGGAGGACCCACCCTAAATGTGGGCAGCACTGTCTGGTGGCAACGCGGACAGAAGGGAGAGAAGCAGTCTTTGCTTTCTGCCCTCACTCTCACTAGCAAGCTCATTTATTATGTTGCTGCTGCATCCCTCCACTGACAGTAGAACCAGCTTCTTCAGGATTCCAACACAGATTGCAGACCAGCAGCTCTCCAGGAATCCTCCAGGGTATCGGTGCTAGATCAGGACCGTGGAGACATCCAGTCTCATGGACTTCACAAATACCTGAATCTCGGCCTCCCAGGTATGAGATGGCCGTTGTTGGATTACCTAGATCCTATCATGTGTATAAATCTCATAAACCCCACTTTGAGATATATAAATATATATATATATGTATGTATGTATGTATATGTATATCCATATATATATCCATATATGTATATCCATATATATATATATATATATATGGAGATATAAAGGTAGGTAGGGATAGTTAGATAGATAGATAGATAGATAGATAGATAGATAGATAGATAGATAGACAGATGATAGATAGATAGATAGATAGATAGATAGATAGATAGATATTCGTCTATTGGTTGTGTTGCCCTAAATAACCCTGTCTAACACAGTAACCATCTACTGCTTGGTGTCTGTGCTTCCCTTGTTTTCAACAAAACTGCCTGTAAAGAACATTACACCCAGGGTATAAATAATGGTGGTACACCTTTCTCTCAAGGATAACAAAATATCACTTGTTCTGTTTTGTAATTTTTTTATTTTGCTCCTTTACTTAAAAGAGCATCTTAGTTTTTTAAAAAAATAGGACAGAAAAGGGGCCTCTGGGATGTTATCTCGGTGTTTCTCAAACTTCACTGTGACTCAGCTGTTGAACCCAATGGAGCAGAAGAGGGCAGAGACCAAGACTCAAAGACGCTCCCTCATGGTGTGGACTCTGCTGCCTCACGGACCACAGTGGGAAGAGAAAAGTTCAGTATCTTCATATCCTACACAGAGAAACCAGGGTGTGGCATATACTGGGAAAATGGAACCGGATTAGCATCCTCCTAACTCAAGGTCTTCTCCACACACCCCGTATGTCAGAGACTCACAACACTGCCATTTTGTCATCTACTCATTAGTTCTTGGGGTGTCCTATGTTTATTCTGTGTAGTGTGTGTGTATCCATGTCTTCTCCTGTGTGTGTGTGTGTATATTCATGTGTATGTACACATATATACTTATATACAAAGGCATAGGAAGGTATTAGGTATCTTTATTAGTATCCACCTTATTTTGTGATACAGGATCTCTCTCTGAACCTGGAGCTCACCAGTTCAACTAGTTGGGCTATCCAGTGAACCTCAGGGATCCTCCTGTTTCTACCTCCCCACCCATGAGATTATTTTGTTGAGACTGTTGAGTGTTCACAGAATCAACAGCTTCTATGTGACCAGTGAGGACCCAAACTCAGATCTAAGCACTTTACTAACTGAATTATCTTCCCAGATCCCAGGTTATTTTTTTAACCACCAAAATTATTTATACAAGTTTTATCCCTTCCCTACCAAATTCTCAAGGATATGAAATATGAGAGGATAAACAGTTCTGTGTCTGTATGTTAGAGCTTAAGCATGTTCCTAAATGTCCATCCACTCAGCATCCAGGACACAAGTAGCCCCTGTGTGATCTCCTGTCCTCATCAGTATGAAGCTAGAATGCATGGGTTTAAGTAGAACAAGCATAGAACAAATGAGCTGCAGTAAAAGATTAAACATTTCAGAGGGGAAAAAAATCTCAATAAAGTTTGAATATACAGTAGCTTTTAACCTATCAGTATGAATACATGAGAAAGGGCTTTGTAGCTGAATAACATATGGACTCAATATAATGTAAATTAGTATGTACCTATGTTAATAAATGCAAAGAACATTTCTGAAAGACAAAACTCTAAAGTTAATAATGTTGAAATGTCACGATTTAATGTTACACAGGAGTGCATTACTTGTGATAAGGACAACTGGGAGAATTTCATTTCTACACTCCTTCAGTTGCATTTTCATTTTTGCTGAATACCATACCAATTTAATCCAGGGGCTTAGAACATTTAGCTTCTCTGAGATAAAATATTCCATCCATGAGGGAAGTTCCTTAAGACAAAAACTGTTCTGAGGAGAAGAGAGAAACATTCCATCCAGCAGCAAGCTCCTTAAGCTTAGGAAGTAAACTCATCAGGTTCAGAAAGTCACTGAAACTGACCAACTGCACTAGGCTCCTCCCTCCCCAAGCTTATAGAAGCAGTAAGGACATCTGAGAGACACTTAGACCAGCAGAGCTGCCTATAAAAGGCCCAGACCAAAAGAGCTTCCTGGAAAGGACATTCTCTGACCTGCGACGCTGCCTGCAGACTGTGCAGTGCACTCCAAGTTCGCAGCTATTGTGAGCTAGGGTGGACTTTGGTGATGCAGCCGTCTTTGAGCCATTTCTGCTCCCGTTAGTAACCCCTCACTCATATCTCTATAAGTAACCCCAATAAAAATCACTGGTTCACTATGTCAGACTTGGTGGTATCTGTGCTTTGTTGTCAGTTCCCCCTCTGGAGTGAGTAGATATTTGTTCACCCTCTCTAGGTATCAATAGTGTCAAACAATAGGGCCGCATTGCCCAAAGAAGACTGTGAAGATCATAATTAAAATTTACTGCTTAAAAATTAGGAATGTTCCAAGAATGTTATCAAATATTGTAAATGGTAAATTATAATTTCTAAAAATAGCCACAGAAGTTTTGATTGGGTATATCTGCCCTACCCTGTAACTTCCTGTGAGTAATTGTGGTCTATGCCCCTATCCCTTGAATCTGAGATTATGTTATTCCCAATCAAGAAAGTAGAGTCTAGTGATCCTTTGTGACTTCTGAGGCTAATTCTGAAAGAACATGGCTTCCTCTATCATAGTTGCTTGCTGTGGAATGCCCATCACCATGGTATAAAGAAGCCATCACTCACTGCACATAGCACCTCATGGAGAGGCTCAATTAGAGAGCCTCAGAGGTCCAGATAACAGCTTCCAGTCACTACAACTCATGTGGTTCAACAAGTCTTCAGACTATTCTGGTCCTAACAACAGATTTCCTTTGGTGCACAAATACCAGGGAGGGGAGAGTTATACCCCTACAGCCTTCCTAAATTCATTACCTAAGTAAACCAGGCATTTGTAATTGATGGATTAAAGGAAGGAAGGAAAAGTGATACTGGAAACTGGACTCTTGTTATACGGTGACAGAAAGTTCAGAAACATTCAGCCTGGTGAGATGGAAACTGGAACATATACGGAATGGCCTAGAAAACTGGTTGATGGAGTTTCCAGAGTGTGAAGATATCTCTGTGTTCTAGATGCTTCTGAAACGGTCTATTGTGCATGAAACAAAGTAGAGGACTGCCAATGACTACTAAATAGAAACACTAAAGAAAGGATTGCTGGATATAAACCAGACAGGGCTTTCTGAGCAGGAAAATAACACCATTCTTCATTCCCAATCTGTCCAGATGGCAAATGCTGCTAAAATTAATAAATATCTTTGGTACAGAGATCAGACCTGGAGTACTGTCAAGAAAACATGAGCTACTGTTAAAAGGAAGGGCATGGTATTAAAATCCATTGTTAAGGTCTCAAAAAAAATTAAACTAGTTTCTCAAATAGTAATGATCTGTTAACAATCAATTTCTAAGAATGTCCTCCCCGCCCTGTGATTCTGGGGACTGAACCTAAGGCTTTGCACATGTAAGCAAGAAACCTCCCACTGAGCCAAATCCCCAGCCCTTGAATTGTTAAGAAAGGGTCTCATTGAGCAGTTTAGGCTGGCCTGGCATTCACAATCCTCCTGCCTCTGCCTGCTGAGCCCTTGATTACAGGAATGCACCATCAAGCCCACTGCCAAGGAAATTTGCAAATCTTTTTCTCTGCCAGACTTACAAATGTCTAAAATAACTGAGAGCTTGTCTCAAGAATATTTGTGATTCTAGTTTTTGAGTGATGAGTTCACCCTTGAACAACTTAGTAAGAAATTGCAATATTTATAAGGGCATTGCTATATTCTCTTTAAACATTATATTTGTATTTATGTGTGTGCATCCCTGTTTGCCTGTATGTGCACAGTGTGTGTGTGTGTGTGTGTGTGTGTGTGTGTGTGTGTGTGTGTGTAGTAGCCCATGGAGTCCAGAAGAGAGCATTAGATCCCCTTGGCACTGGAGTTACAGGTAGTTGGGAGCCACCATGTGGGTGCTTGAAATTGAACTCTGCTCTTATGCAAGAGCAGACACTACCTTTCCATCCATCAGCATATTATTTTGCTTGTTATCTCATACAGAGGTAGACCCTGCCAACAGTTTCTTGTGGAAATAGAAATACTACTCAGAAGACAGAGCAAAGATCTCTGAGAAATAATCTTCTTTGGACGGTCATCCTGGGGAGCAATGGAGGAATGAACCTCCTGTGTGTCCTAACACAATGTGAGCATCCCATAGAACCAGTATCTATACATCTCATGATGTCCCTAAGGGTTTCCTAGGACTGTCCCATCATGGTTTGATGGGTTAAGTATGGGAAAGAACTGTCTCTGGAGCTTAGAGAATCAAGAGAAATCACATCAAGAAACTATTGTGAGGAGCTTTGCCTGGGTGGGGGAGCCCACTCACTTCTACCCCAGTATCTGTTCCAGGTAATGTGGTGCTGCACCTCAACCCTAAGCCTGAGTCTTTAAGGGGTAGTAGCTTGATAGGAAATGCAGCTGGAGAACCTAACATATTTCACAAACACAGACACGAATATGTACAGAGAGTAGGATCAAACCCAGGGCCTCAGTCATGATAATCAAATGCTCCACCATGGACCCAGATTTCTCAGCCCCAACAAAGTGTGTGTGTGTGTGTGTGTGTGTGTGTGTGTGTGTGTGTGTGTATGTGTGTTGGGAATTTTCCTTTTTATTTATTTTCATATTATCTATTTAGGTTAGAATATAAAGTAAGAAATTTCATCAAACATCTCCACATGTGTGTTGTCTTAGCTTTAACTGTCAATTTGACTCAGCCTAGGGGCAAGTCACTAAACAGCATTCCCCCATAGTTTGTGTTTCAGTTCCTGCCTCTGAGTTCCCACCTTGAGTTCCTGCCCTGGCTTCTCTTGATGATGGACTTTAATTGTAAACCAAATAAAGCCTTTCCTCCCCAGGTTGCTTTTGGTCATGGATTTCATTACAGCAATAGAAACCAAACTAACACATGGACCTTTTAGCTTCCCTGGACCATGTTGAATGAAGATGACTTGGTAGTTCATTTGGTGCAGGGTGCTTGCATTAGCAGGCACAGAGCCCAGAGTTTGTTATGTAGCCCCAAATAAAGTACACACTCCTAATCCCAACATTCAGGAATTGGAGGCAGGAGGATGAGAAATATAAGCCTATTCTTAGTTATATAGTGAGTTCAAAGCCAGCCTGGTCTACATGAGACCCCTATCAAAAAAAAGTAAAAAATAAAAGTGAACCTATAGATGTCCAGCCAACTGACCACAAACAAGTCTTAAGATCATACATATGTTTATTTTATGACACCATGAGCTATCCTGAGCTACATGTGGCTATGCGGCTCTGACACAAAAGTGCCAATACAGTGAGGAATGGACATTGCTCATTTTGTTTGCTATTGCATCCCCAGGGCATTTGGTAAATGCTCAATAATGTTCACCAAAGGAATACTTCAGAAATTATCCTGTATGTTCATTGTAAAGATCTAGAAAGGTAAATCCAGAACAAGTAAAATTTTACTTTGAAATCTCATATTCAGATACCCCAGGATTTTACAGTGGGAAAAAGATAACTAGGTTTTCTAACACCTGTCTGGGGTCACATGTCCCTTTAGCATCACAGAGTACACAGACCTGTGTCATTTTAATGTGATTTTTCCAGAGTCTGGTCATTTCCTTATTCCCAAAGGACCATGTGTATTGAAAGACAGAGTTATAAAATATAAGATATCTTATAGACACCTGTCAGAATCGCTAGGATCAAAAACACAAGTGACAGCTCAGACTGGACAGGATGTGGAGCAAGCGGAACACTCCTTCATTGCTGGTGGGAGTACAAACTTGTACAGCCATTTTGGAAATCACTTTTTTGTGGTTTCTCAGAAAATTAAGAACCAATCTACCTCAAGGCCCAGCTATACCACTCCTGAGCATATACCCAAAGGACACTCCACCATACTATAAGAACACTTGGTCAACTATGTTCATAGTAGCTTTATGTGTAATAGCCAGAACCTGGAAACAACCTAGATGTCCCTCAACTGAAGAATGGACATTTATAGAAAGGGATATGACTCAACTGTTAAAAACAATGATGTCAAGAAATTTGTTGGCAAATGGATAGAACTAGAAAAAATCATTCCAAGTGAGATAACCTGTACCCAGAAAGACAAACATGGTATGTACTCACTCAAAAGTGGATATTAGCCATAAAGTAAAGGATATCCATGCTACAATCCAGAGAAGCTAAGTAACAAGGAGAACCCAAGCACGGAAGGAATACATGAGTCCCACTGTGAAGGGGAAATAAAATGGACATTGCCAATGAATGGGAGGAGGGGTATAGAAGGAAGAATGGGGATGGGAACAGGAGGGATCAGGTTGGAGGAAGATGGAGGAAGAGAGTACTGGGAGAGACAACTGGAATCTGGGGGCTTCTCTAGGATAAACTAGAAACCTAGGCAATGGAAACTCCCAGGGATCTATGAAGGTCACCCTAGCTAAGACTCCTACCAATGGGAGATACAGGGCCTGAACTAGTCATCTCCTGTAATCAGGCAAGACTTCCAGTGGAGGGACGAATACATCGACTCAGCCACAAATCCTTTGACCTACAATTTGTCCTGCCTACAAGATGTGCTGAGGTAAAGATAGCACAGAAATTGTGAGAGTGACCAACTGATGACTGGCCCAGCTGGAGACCCATACCCTGAGAGGGAGTTCCCCAATGAGGGCCAGGACCCATAGGTGGGATACCCCAGAGACCTAGGATAGAGCCAAATAGAACTGATGGGGGAAAAAGTCAATGAAATGATTCTTAATGATATTCTGCTGTATTCATAGATTGGCTAGCCCAACTGCTATCAGAGGGGCTTCATCCAGCAACTGATGGAAATAGATACAGAGACCCACAGGCAAACATTAGGCAGAGCTCAGGAAATCCTGAGGAAGAGGGAGAGGAGGGTTTGTAGAAGTCAGTGGGGGTCAAGAACACCACAAGAAAACCCACAGAGCCAACTAACCTGGGTTCATAGGGGTTCACAGACACTGAAAGCCAGGGAGTCTGCATGGGACCAACCTAGACTCCCTGCATACATGTTAACAATTGTTTAACATGGTCTTCTTGTCAGACTTCTAACTGTGAGAGCAGGGGCTGTCTCTGACACTGTTGCCTTCTTTTGGGACCTGTTTCACCTACTGATTGCCTCATCCAGCCTTAATAGAAGAGTAGATGTCTCACTGCAACTTGATATACCGTGGTTGACTGATATCCATGGGAGGCCTGCCTATATCTGAAGAGAAACAGAGGAGGAGGAGTGGATTGGAGGCAGGAAGACTTGGAGGACAGGAGAGAGGGGAAACTTTGGTTAGGATGTAAAAACTGACTAAATAAATAAATAAATAAGAAAGAAAGAAAGAAAGAGAGAGAGAGGGAGGGAGGAGAGAGAGAGAGAGAGAGAGAGAAAGAGAGAGAGAGAGAGAGAGAGAGAGAGAGAGAGAGAGAGAGAGAGAAAGAAAGAAAGAAAGAAAGAAAGAAAGAAAGAAAGAAAGAAAGAAAGAAAGAAAGAAAGAAAGAAAGAAAGGGAGAAGAAAATGCAGGATGTCTTCAAAGGAGGACAGGGCATCCTTAGCATGTCCCTAACATTTGAGAATAGGATCACAGAAAACAGTCTTCCCTGGCTTCCATTCCTGTCCTCTGGGTTGTGGCTAAAAGTCTTTGATGATGCTGAGAATTTGTGCCTGGGTTTCTCACAGTGTGTGGAGATTCAGGGAAGCTAAGCGGGACTTCTTAGCCATGTAAATACAAAGACCTGGGATTTCCCTGTAATCTCACCTTTACCACTGCCTGATGCTCACCAAACATTGACAAGCATTACACCTGAGAGGAAGCCTCACCACTCAGACCTCACGTCTCATCCACCCCAAGGAAGAAGCAAGTGATGGTAGCTCCTTCAGGAATGAAGAAAGGAATGCAGGGAAGGTGGTGTCATTTTCTCAGAAGTACTAGGACTTGAACTCCAGGTGGGTATGCCTGACTTCATAGTCTGCTGCATGGCAGCAAATGAGAGGGGCTCAGTGCTACAGTGCCGTGGTGTCGTGCTCGGACCCATGAGAAGGCCTCAAAATTTCCTTCACCAGAGACAGAGCTTGGGGCTTCTGCAAATGGCGATTTCTTTGTTTTCTCTCTCATCAACTCCATATTGTCTTCCCTATAGTGCATCTCCCTAGTGACTGCAGGTCGCAGGCTCTCTCACACCGCCTCCAGGATGCCCTCTCCTGTGTGTCCCCCATGTGCTATTGTGAGAAACAGGGTGGGAAGCAAGTCAGACAGACTTCATTTAGCCAGCTGGTGTGTGGAAATCTGACCATCAGAGCCAAGATGAAGGTCCTGAGGATGGAGGCCAAACCTGCCACATTCCGTTCACTTCCTTTCAAAGGTCATTGCCTCAGCTCCAGACAAATGTCTGGGGGGTCTACACCTACCCACAGCCGTTCTGTCAAATCCCATAGCACAACTTCAGTTTCTTCCACGGCATTGACTTGCTGCTAGAGGACTATAGGAATCATAGCCAAGTCTTTACTGGCCTGATTCTTATTAAACATTCATATAAGCTAATGTGTGAATATTTGCATGCCAGGCAAGGTATTGCCTAAGACTTCATAGGAACCTCTAAAGGAGGCATTGCTCCAAGACCCATTCTGCAGATGCTACATCTAAGGTTCAGGAAGCAAAATAGATTATAGAAGGCCATGCAGATGTGAATAAACGGGATTGGTTTTAGAACCCAATTGGCCTGGCTCCTTAATCTATATATTTCCACCATTGTGCTATAAAAACTAATGGAGATGACGGTGGGGATGAGGAGGTATGGATTAATAATAAAACTATTACTAAGGAAAACAATGGCCGAATAACACAATCATGGCCCAACCATCATGCCCAGTGCTCTATGGTACACCCTCATAATTCTTCATGGGCCCACCAGTACCTTCGCATCACCTTCATAATCTGTGTTCCTTGAAGTTAAATAGCTTTCTTGGGGCTACAATGTGAGAAAAGGCACCTAAACTCTCACCAAAAGCCACGATGAACATCTTACCTTAAATCTGGAGAAACTGAGGCTCAGAGAGGGACATTTTCAAGCCTGTGCTTTCTAGAGTAACTCAGTCTAGCAGTCTGACTGCCAACCAACAGTAGATGGCAGCCATGAAGCTGGGATTCCCAATGACCAGGAAGGGCTGTCTCCTTGGTGTCAGTGAGAAAACCAAACCAGACCCTGCTTCATGGAGAAGAGGAGGATGCTGGGAGGCAGAAGTGGCCTTGAGGCCAGATAATAAGAACCAAACCATTTGTTAGCTGCTCCTTGGCCAAAGAAACGACATCTAATTTGTCTTAGGCCTAAATTGTTCACTAGGCAGCTTATTACATGGCTGGGAAGTGTCACAGTCCATATGAAAGAGGTGATAAATTACACAGTAAAATATTATGTGGAATTCTGTGAGACTGAATGGATAGCCATCGGTCAAATTAATAAACAGTGTTTTGTTTTAAAGGTGTGTGTGTGTGTGTGTGTGTGTGTGTGTGTGTGTGTGTGTGTCTGTGTGTGTGTGTGTTACATGTGTAAAGGAGCCTGTAGAGGCCGGAAGAGGGTGTTGGGTCCCCTGGAGCCAGAGTTACAGGCATTTGGGAGCTGCCCAACTTCGGTGATAAGAACCAAACTCTTGTGGTGTGCTCTCTTAACTGCTGAGCCAACTCTTGAGACCCTAAAAGTGCTTTAATCATGGCCCCTAAGATTGGCTGTGAAATTATGACAGTCACAAGGTGAGTGTTTCACTCTGCTTTTCCTGTGAGCCAACTCATGAGAGAGATCATTGCTATATCACTTCAGCTTAGGTTTAATACATGTTTGTAAATGGTTGTCATTGTGTTTGCGGGATGCTAAGATGTTTGTGGGGATGATTGTATTGAAAGCAAGAAGCTGCTGGACTTCAGTTCTCCATACAAACTGATAAGACTTGTATCCATCACACTGGATTAAATACCTCAGAGTCCCTGACATGATAACTTCATTGCATCCTATGTTTCACACAGAAGACAATGGCCACAATATTGCCTTTCATAGGAACTAAAGGGCATTCCTCAAACTCAGGTCTGATCTAATTAACCATCATACCCTAAGGCACTGCTCCCTCTACCCTTGGTCTTGAAGCACTGTTGACATTTCTGAACATCCAGATCTCAGCTAATAACTACACTGTTTGCTTTACATATTTGTTTTACTGTTGTATAATGATTACCCCTAAAACAGTCATCCAAGAAGGAGGCCATTAAGACTCTATAATTAAATGAAACTTACAAGGGTCAGGAAACAAAATGTACATGTCCCAGGAAGCTCCTGAAACTTACAGGATTCATTTGGCCCATACCACAGGTTATATGAGCAAGAACAATTTCAGGAGAACTCTCTCACCAGAGAACTGGCTGCAAGTTCTGCAGAGAGCTGTAGGGAGTTAGGTTTCATGTTAAGGTGGGCTTTTTCAGTGTTGTATTTGCCCTATACTCCTGTAGTTAACACCTCAGGCTCCTGTTAATAATCTCAAGAAACTCACTAAGCTAGACTAATGTATCATTTATGCACCATAGATTGCAAATACAACTGCTAAGATTTACTTAAGTGTTTTTATGAAAACTTCACATGAATATAAGGCATGTATGGAAGCCTAGAATAAAAGAAAATGACCAACATTGTACACATACAGCTAAAGGGAAACTAAAATACTCAACAGAGTCTAAGAACACAATCCCTAGAAGTCAGCTCCATTTAAATAACTCACCCTACCAACAGGAAGCCGGAAGAGCAAAGGTGAGTATGATATTCATGGCAATGCATGCCTATATTCCCAGTGCTCAGGAGAAGGAGGCAGAAGGACCACTGGGACCTATAGAATGAGTTGGAGACCAGTATGGACTACGTTAATGTGTTCTCCAGATGTTCAGTTTGCTCTTTTCTTCACTCTGCTGTCTTCTCCCTCAGATTTTTCTCTGCTAAGTGGACCCACTGGCCTTCATCGGCATCACTTCCCAGCCCCTCAGAAGCCAAGGTCCTAGAATCCATGGCTCTTGACTGCTCTGTACTTCAAAAAAGCATCCTCACAACTGACTTCTCCATCCTCATCTCTCTGTATGCTCAGAAGCAGGTTCTTAGGTGTGACTGTACCTTCCTATTGCTCTTCCCCCCCGCCCCCGCCCTCCCTGCGTTGCACCTTGCGGGACAGGAAGCCTGAGAAGTATTTCTTTAAGACAATGTTTCATGTAGCCCAGGCTGTCCTCCAACTTGCTAGCATTATGTAACTGAAGATGACCTTTAATTTCTAATGCCCCTGCTTCCACAACCCCAGGGCTAGGATTACAGGAATGCACAAGACCTGGTTTATGAGGTACTGGAGATCTGACGTGGAGCTTTCTTTGTACACACTAAACCAGCACTCCACACTCTGAGCTATATCTCTGAAAAATCTGAGAAAATTCTGAAGCATAGACACCTGCCCCCTGTTGAGCTCAGCACCTTCTCAGCATGAAAAAACACTTGGCTTCATGGAAAGACTCACCCAGAAGGATGGAAAGGGTTTTGCTGTGTTTTAAATGAGCGCAACAATGTACACTCAAGGGGGAGGCTGCAGCCCACACTCTGTAATAAAACACCATTCCTTTTCTCTTAAAAAAAAATAATAAATTTCTTTGTTTAAATCAATAAACAAATGTATTTCTGCTGTCTAAAGTTGTTACTATCTGTATATCCTTCCAGGCAAATTCAAGACTCCAAGGCTATAAATCTAGGAGTTGGCAGACTGTGAGACTCTGAAGATTCTCTTTATGCAAAGAATTCTCAGAGGGACAAACTCGGTCCAATTCCCAGCCTCTCTTTTCCTCGGGTGTGAGGAAAGGAGAAAAGGAGGAAGCATTACAGATCGTCAGTGACTCCCAAGGTAAATTCACAGAGAATTAGCCATTCCTCTCAGACAGACGGTGCCCAGGAGTTGAGTGTGAGTCATACAAAGAGTGACACTTTGAAGTAGATCATTTGATGATACCAGAGGGAAGAAGGGTCAGGAAAGAGATCACTGGTGGGGTGGAGGTGAAAGATTTGTTAGTACCTAAGCAATGTGAAGAGGCAGTATGGTCCTGAGCAGTCTGGTTTGGAGGATACAGTGATGAAGCTAGACCTCGCAGGTGTCTCGCTGGCCACCTGGCTTGCTGCAGAGTACTAGAACTGGATCCTGCATGGACTCAATCTGGAGTCCTGTCTAAAGAGTCATCAGCATCTCTTTCCAGATGTCTTAACTGTTCCTCTACTCCCCAGCTTTTTCTGTTTCTCTGATTGTGTATCACTGTAGCCCAGGCTGGTCTCAAACTCACTATGTAGCCAAGAATGACCTTGAAGTTCTGATCCTCTTCCTCCACTTCCGGAGTGCTGTGATTAGAGGCAGGCATTACTATGCCTGGTTTTATGCACTTCTGGGGATCAAATCGAGGGCATCATGCATGCTAAGCAGGCACTCTACCAACTGAGCTACATCTGCATCCAGTACTCTTTGTGCCAGAGAGCCGGCACTCACCTCCATGCTCCTTTTAACCTAGAGCAGAGAGCAGCCAGTGACTGTCACTGTTTGTGGTTAAGGATGGAGCAGGTCATAAAGGAGGGGACCTATGACAACTGTCAGGAATTGGCTGCTACATCCTTATGAAAGCTCAAGTGTTCTACTGTGCTGCAAGAGTGACATGGGTTCTGCCACCTCTGTTCCCTTTTCTGAAATAGAATTGCTGTTCTGTGGGTCATTGTCATAGATACACTTTTCTTCTGGGTCCCCGAACTCAGTTACATGCTTTTTCAATGTCCCTGTTCAATCACTCTAGTAACTCGGAGACAGAAGCAGTTTTATTTCTTACGTGTGTTTAAAAAATATTTATACATGTATAAAATTGTCAGAGAATAAATTCAGTTAATAAAAAAAATTGGTTGGGCCATCTCTCCAGCCCTTCTGTCAATGTTTTTATATGGTCACATCTTTTTTATCTCTCTGTGGTATGTACCCAGAGAAAAAGTGCCAGTAAAAATATTTTAGGAAATAGTGGTCACAAAACTTTCCCAAGATGATGAAAACATGAGCATATTAAAAATAGTCTAACAATGGTAAACTCAAAGAATTCTACATCTAGATGCCTTAGTCTCTGCTTCTCCCTCCCTCCACATACAGTGCCAGGGTTACAAGCCCATGTGGCCATGCAAAGCTTTTCACATGGATCCAGCTCCTCGTGGTTGCAGAGAAAGTATGCACACCCATTGATCCCTTTTCCCAGCTCCAAGAATGAATTTTGCTACCTTAAGGGTATGTATAGCTACTCATCTCCATTTTATTAATGACCAGACTCTACCTTCACTGTACTGATGAAAATTGTGATTAGAAAAGTTGAACATCTTCCTGGGAAGAAAAGTTCTGTGGTATGTGGGACTCATAAAGGAATCTCAGAAACTGTTTCTACTTGCTTTTAGGCATGTATAGTCATGAACAGCTAAGGCAAACCGTAAGACAGAAAATACATTTGTTTTGAAATGTGAGATGGAAGGGCACAAGGAACCATCTTCCAATGCAGGCATCCTGTTCCCAAAAGAAGGTGCTTGCTTCTTTCTTGTGGCCTCAGAACTAAGAAGGAAAACTCACCCGATGTTTACTGGTGGGATGTTACAGTATTGAACAGTATGTGGTCATCTGTAATGAGAAGCTGAATGTTTTATTATTTGAAAGTTGTGGGGACATATCAGTCAGGTAAAGCCCACATGCTGTCGTCCATAGGGGTACATCCACAAACCAAGAGGTCATCATCACTGCCACATTATAAACTAAACTCTGGGGAGCTGGCTCAGCCAGTAAAGTGCCTGCTACATAGCTTGAGGACCTAAGTTCAAACCCCAACACCCAGATAAAAAGTAAAGTGTCAGGGTTGTGTATTTGTAATCCTAGCACCGGGGAGGCAGAGAGAGGAGGACACCTAGAGCTTCTGGTCACTCAGTTTAGGTTGGTTGATGATCTCCAAGCTCAGTGAAAAACCCTGGCTCGAACACTAAGGTGGAGAATTACTGAGAAAAACAGGCAGCGTTGACTCTAGCTTCTATACTCATGTGCACACTGACAGATATGCAAGATCACCCCAAGTAACTCATTTTTCTCTTCTAGAAAATCTCAGAGAACCCACTCAACCATTTGAAAGGCTGCCCTGCATCCCCATCCACACTGCTGGGACTCCCCACTCTTGGAACTCATTTGGCATGCATTGCTGCAGCCCCACAATGCATCTCTTCTGCTTTTGCCTGCACTGACCTGATTTCCCAAGGAAGCAAAGGAAGGTTGAAATCTCCTGCTTCCTCTAATGTGTGCTGGGGAAGCCAGCCTGGATATGGCTGCAGGATGGATGGCGAACAAGAACATAGATAATTCATGTTCAGATTAATCACCAGGCATGCCCACATACACACCGCATCTTCAAAACAACTGGCTAAGGAGGCTAGGCTTGCCTCCATCATGTGAAGTCCTTATGTGAGCTGAGGCTGCCCCCGAACATGGCCTTAAAGAAATAGTCTCTCCTATACTGTGACCACACAGAACCTAGACTTCTAGCTCTACTTCCTTATAATAAGTAAATTAGGAAATTTTTCTTGTTTTTACATTTTTTTAAAATCTATAAATTCTGTTCAGGTAGGATTCTGTCTGGTTCACATCAATATTGTTCCTCTTTTCCTCCTCCTCCTCAGCCTCCATCTCTCCCTCTTCTCTGTTCTTTCCCTTGTCCTCTTTCTCCCTGCTCTCACTTTTTGACAGGGTCTCATATCCACCAGACTGGCCTTTGTAGAAATATTTCTAAACAGTCTTATTAAATAAGAAACACAGAGCCAAATACAAATACAGCCAAAGAGATCAGAGAAATAGCGAATAGCCACGACTAGCCTTAGCTTACCACCACGCAGTAGCTTCCCCAGAGAGAGCTTCTTCCTTTCTAACCAGCGCTTTTACTGCCTTCCTGTTCTACCTTTTCATTGGCTCTAAGCCCAGCCACATCACTTCCTCATCACTGCCTGTCTATACAGACCTCCAGGTCTCTATGGTTGGTACTGGGATTAAAGGCGTGTATCACCATGCTTCGTTGTGTCCTTGACCACACAGAGACCCTGCCTGCCATGTGATCGGATTAAGGACATGTGCTACCACCCCCTGACTTTTGTTTATGGCTCGCTATGTGACCTCTGATCTCCAGGCAAACTTTATTTATTAACATAAAATAAAATATCACATTTCAGCACAAATAAAATACCACCACAGGCCTTGAACTCTCTATGTAGCCGAGGATGACTTTGAACTTCAGATCCTCCTGCCTCTACCTCCCAAGTGGAGAGATGACATAGATATGTTACCACATTATGTTCAAACCAGTCTTTCCTACTGTCTTTGGCACATATAAGCATGAGGTAGAGAGAAGGGAAACAGCGGAACAACGTCAAGCTGGAATCAAAGTCAAAACCCTAAGCTTTGAGTTCCTCTACAGGACAGGGAACATGGCTAAGTGACAGAGTGCTTGCCTAGCACACACAAGGTCCTGGGTTCTATACCCATATCACATAAAAACAAAACCACAAAACATTTCTATCTCAGTTCAGCATTTCACATCCATTTAGGTGGCTTTGGTTAGACTCATTCCGAGGGGTGTCATGGGAGAAGAGGGTACAGGCAAGTCTAAATGCCTTCCTTCCATAATCCAGACAGGAGATTACAGGTGCAGGTCACTTCCCCTGTACTGCACAGAGGAACAGCATTCCAGGCTGTGTGCGGTCTATGCTTGCAAACCATGTCACTTTTGTCTGCATAGATCAGCCTTGACAACGCTCTATCTGTATTTATCAGTCACTTGAGAAAAAAAAAAAAAAAAAAAAACAGCTCTGCTCATCTGCCGGGATGTTCTGCTACCTGCCCAGGGTGTTTGCAAGGACAATTTTAACTGGACTTGACATCAGCCTCACAAGATGACTTGAAGGTTTATCTCTTTTCTGAGGATGAGGCCTGACTGCCTTGTTAGTCATATCGATCCACTGGCTCCCTGAACCTCCCTTTTACATAACACCTTCAAATTCAGTAACTTGAGAGTGGAATTTTCCTTGACCACCTTTCTTTTCCTTCTCTCTGACTCACAAGGTTCTTTTGAGTCCAAACAGAGAGCACTCTCCCTTCAGAACACCTGCACAAGCCAGTGGCTAGGCTCTTCAAGACTCCAAGAAATGTAAACCCCAGTGCGGGCTTCGGAGAATTGACAAGAATTGATCTGTAAAATCAATGTCGTTCAGGGCTTTTGGTATTGAGCTGGCCTTGGGAAAGTGGCACTCACCAGAGAAAGAAGAACTGGGTATGGTAGGAGCTCTGCATTTAATCAACAGCTTTATAGAGAAAGGTTTGCTTTCCCTAGAATAATACTGAGTTTTCCTGCCTAGATTTTCTCCCAGGTTATGGTGTGACCTCAGGCAATTGACACCTCACCTTTGAACTTTGTGGCCTTTTCATTTTCAAGAGGGGTAAGAGAACATCATTTGTCCTGTTATGTCCATCCTAGGAGGGACAAACTTCCATTCCAGCCACCCCAGAAAGGTATAGAAGTTAAGTCCATGCATCAGTTTTGAGTCAACGGCCCTAGCCCACCTGAAAAGCTCCAGCTGAGAGGTTCTGAGGCCATGAGTGTGTATGGTGATGGTCCTGGCTTGGAACGATGGAGCAGAAGCAGGATGGAAGAGCATCTTCCAGCTGTGGTGTGCATCAAATTGAAGATAACTTTTAGGACCAGCATTGTGAAAGGTGTGCCATAAATACCCATAAGGTTGGGTTTGGAGAGTGAGTAAGCCAATTAACAATGTCTTACCATCCCTGATACCCTCCAAACAAAGACTCAAAGACACCTCCTGAGTGTGTGCACTTTTATTCCCATTAGAAGAAAACCCTACAGGCAGGAAACCTTTGTGTATATGAGGACTGTGGATACACCCACCAGTAGGTTGGGGGGAGGTTCAAGCTTGCCTCCCACACTTATGACTCTAGATGTATTGAACCAACAACCTGCCCACTCTGCCAAATCTTTGTCATCTGAGACCTTGATTCCACTCACTGAGGAAGGCTTCATTCCTGGATACATAGGTCAGTAGAGGGCATAACTAGGAAGGGGAGGATGAGAAGGGAAAGGATGGGGGCAGGAGAACTTGTCTTCACCAATGACTCAGAATGACAGAGTCAAAGTACTACCAAGTGCAAACAGACACCTCCAGAAATAATGCAGAAAAAAGACCCTGAGAATCACAAACGGTGTGGGGAAGGTTGCCATCTCTCTGTGACAAGGCTTCCCACCCCCAGCAAGGACACAGATGGTCCTTAGCCCAGGAGACACCTTCCTGTCCACCATCCATGATGGACCTTGACTATGATGGATCTACACACATTCTCTGCTCATTTTCTCTTTGGTATTACTGAGGAACAATATCAAAAAAATTTTTTCCAACACTAAGGGAAATAGCTCATTCAATAAGGTACTAGCTCTACAAGTATGAGGTCTTGACTTCAATCCCCCAGGACCCATGTTGTGGAAGGAAGGAAGAAAGGGAGAAAGGAAGGAAGGAAAGAAGGAAAGAAAGAAAGAAAGAAAGAAAGAAAGAAAGAAAGAAAGAAAGAAAGAAAGGAAGGAAGGAAGGAAGGAAGGAAGGAAGGAAGGAAGGAAAGAAAGAAGGAAGGAAGGAAGGAAGGAAAGAAGGAAAGAAAGAAAGGAAGGA
>CABHPP010142210.1:9695-22483 GCA_902168425.1 Peromyscus attwateri | reverse complement strand
TCTCTCTCTCTCTCTCTCTCTCTCTCTCTCTCTCTCTCTCTCTCTCGGTGGACATTTTCCCTGTATGTGCACCACTCGCAAGGCTGGTGCCCACAGAGGCTGTGGGGCCCCTGGAACTTGAGTTACAGATGGTTGTGAGCTGCTAGGTGGGTACCGGAAATAGAACCCGACTCCTAGGGAAGAGTCCCAGAGGAGCTCTTAACCACTCAGTGCTCTTAACCACTGAGCCATTTCTCCAGCCCTTTCAGAGCACTTCCGATTCCCCAAAAGTTGTATGAGAAGGATGCGCTTGCAAATCTTTGCCATACTCCCTGTCTGCTGTGGCGGTCACCTGATCCCAACGTGGCCATTGACACGTAAGTAGAGGAACATACAGAGGAGAGAGGGGGAAACGTCCACTTGCCCATCTGAAAGGGTAGATGCTCTAGCGGTACGTCCCCTTCACTTCAGTCATCTTCAGTCAAGAAGGCGACACTCAGGAAGGAAAGGACATAAACATTTCAGAGGTGCTGACCTTGATGTCCTCAAAGCTCTGAATCAACACTAACCACTGTTACCTTAAGACTTCTTGTAACACCTGGCAGGGCAGATACCATGGCCACGAAGGTGGTTTTTCCCAGGATGAGGCTTATGCATTGCACTCCAGATGTGTTGACCCCCTGCGATTTCCTCAAATGTGGGAAACTCGACTGCATAATTTGTGGTAGTGGGGGACTGTGTTCGCACTCTCCCCTGAAAAAAAAAAAAAGATTTCTTGTAATAGGGGTAAAACAGACCCATGTGTACATAAACCCTGAAGTGGGCGTTCCATTGTTGTTAGTCCGATGCACATGTGTAGCTGAGAGCAAATAAGAACAAGTTATTTTTCAGGAATTAATGGTTTTCCTTATGGAATCAGGGACGCTCATGTCGAAGTAATGACAACACAGACTTCAGATGCTTACCATGGGATCAACACAAACAACTAATCAAGAATTGAATTTAAGCACATGGACAGCCAATAGCTTCATCCCCCTTGTGCACACATGTACAAAGTTATATGTGTTTACACAATCTTGTACATACACAACATGTGCTAGCACACTGTGCACAAGGTTCTAGGAAACAAAGACCTGCGTTGGTGACATTGGCTGTCTCCCTGCCTCTTGTTTTTACTACCTTCTCTTCTGCTGTATGGCTGCTGCCATTGCCAGATATTTTTAGAAAGAAACTTCTTAAGAAAGCCGCTTGAACACTGATCTGGTTGTACCATTTGTCTCCTCCACAGGATGGAACCAAGGTCTGGCACCATGAACTTGGTCAAAAGTCCTTGGCTAAGGAGGTCATAGGCCCTAGTTGGAAAACTCCTACTGTTATTTTTGCTAAATAGATATGATGTACCTGTTGGGTGGCCTTCTAAATAATTATCTTTAATCCCCTAGATTAGTATTACTACCAGCTTTGGTCGGGGGTGGGGGTGGGGGGGTGTCTTTTTTGCAGTGGGCAGCAATAGCTACAGAGAGAGATGCATGACTGGTCAAAGCCCTGACAATGAGTGACTATTGAATGCTCAGCCATAAATGGGACCTCTATACAGCACTGTCCAAGGCTCAGGGAGCATTGTGGAAAAGAGAGCAGAGAAACTGTAAGAGCCTGGGGACGAGGTAAAGTGTGGTGGAATGCTGTCTTTCCATCACAGCCATGTGTCTTAGTTAAATTTCTGTCACTATGATCAAACACGTAGGAGCAAGGCAACTTATAAAAGAACGTGGTTAATTTGGCTTATGGTTTCAGGGGGCTGGAGTCCGTGATGGCAGACTGAGGGGACAGTGGAGAGCTCTCATCTTGATATGCAACTATAAGCCAGAGAGAAAGAGAGAGACAGAGAGAGACAAAGACAGAGAGACAGAGAGAGACACACACACACAGAGACAGAGAGACAGAGAGACAGAGACACACAGAGAGAGAGAGACAGAGACAGAGAGAGACAAAGACAGAGAGAGAGAGAGAACGAGCAGTGGGTATCATATGAGTCTTTTGAAACCTCAAAGTCAACACCCAGTGACATACTTTCTCCAACATGCCACACCTCCTAGTCCTTCCCAAACAGTTCTACCAACTGGGGACCAAGTATTCAAATATACGAGCCTATGAGAGCCATTCTCATTCAAACCACCACACATGGCACTTTTGAACTCATAGTAACTGTAAATTCCCTGCATGAGACCGGCATGAGATCAATATCCTGTCCAGGAACTGGGAGGGGTCCAGGAGGGTCACTAATGGCTGCCGGGAGTTAGAGAAATTTCTTCAGTGGTGTAGCCACTAGTAAGGTGCACATGTTCCTTTAGAAAACCTTTCACTCAACCTTAATGAAACCTTGATGACTCACTGGTTTGTTGAGAGAGAGAGATATGAAAGTCGAAGGACTAGTTGGGAAGAAGATGCATTATATACATCTACAAAAATATCATAATGAATCCATTATTATGTATAATTCATATGTGCTAATTTTTTTTGTTTTTGTTGTTGTTGTTGTTTTTCGAGACAGGGTTTCTCCTTGTAGCTTTGCGCCTTTCCTAGAGCTCGCTTTGGAGACCAGGCTGACCTCAAACTCACAGAGATCTGCCTGCCTCTGCCTCCCGAGTGCTGGGATTAAAGGTGTGTGCCACCACTGCCCGGCCATATGTGCTAACTTAAAAGACAAATATTTTAAGTGTTAAAAAAGACCCAAGAAACCTAAAAAAAAAACAAAAAAAAAAACAAAAAAAAAACAACAAAAAATTATGCTGTTTCTCCACTACCCATAAGAAAAATTCTTATTTCTTTAAGAAACTAGCCCCAACCCATCAGTTTATCCTTTCTTATCTAACTGCAGTCACCCTTTGCTCTCACCTCCATACACAAGAGATGATTCCACGACTCTTTGCCCTTCCTCAATTCTTGCCCTCCCCTGGATTACTCTTCCTCATGTGCCTGATGAGCTGCTGGCCCTCTACTTAGTCTTCAAACCAGCTCAAAATGACCTAATCCCACAGCCAGAATGAGATCGGAGTTGACTGGGCTGTTGTAGACTCAAGAGTAACAAAAAGTCCATGTTAAATAGACAAGCAAGGTGGAAGCCTGTTACTTCAGAGACTAGGAGTCCTGAGGTAGCACCAGAATTAGGGATAGTTGATCCATCAGGCTGACAATAACAGCAAGGCCTCAGGTGTTGTGTCCTGCGTTACCCAGCATCTGTATCATCCTGAAGCTGGTATTCCTGGTAACTAAGGGTAGTTGTTAATATGCAACCGAGTTAATATGCTAGAAAGGACAAGTGAAGGAAAACACCAAGACAATCTTTATCAGCAGTTACAGCTGTGCCTAGTCAATTCATTCTCAAGTTTAAAGAGGACCTTGAAATAATTATCAGATTCTTGAGAGTAGTATAAAGAAATCAGAAGAGAGTGAATAAATGGAGATTGGGGGAGGAAATGCAAGGTGAGAAAGATACTAACAGAGAAGAAAATTTTAAGTACTGATGTTATCGTTTTTATATAATATTAAACACATAGAAGAAATTTAATTCCTAAGACTTTTTAATTCCCTTATAATCCTTGGAATTCACAACCTACTAGGGGAGGACAATGGAGATGGAATCTACAGTTGGCCCTTTCACACTTCTTAGTAGAGCTAATAAAGAATGTCGTGAGGGACTGGAGACATAGCTCACCACTTAAGAACACTTCCTGCTCCATCCAGCCTGGTCTACAGAGTGAGTTCCAGGACAGCCAAAAGCTACACAGAAAAACCCTGTCTTGAAAACAAAACAAAACAAAACAACAATAATGAAAAGAACACTTACTGCTCTTCTTTTTTTTTTTTTTGGTTTTTCGAGACAGGGTTTCTCTGTGTAGCTTTGCGCCTTTCCTGGAACTCGCTTGGTAGACCAGGCTGGCCTCGAACTCACAGAGATCCTCCTGCTTCTGCCTCCCGAGTGCTGGGATTAAAGGCGTGCACCACCACCGCCCGGCCACTTCCTGCTCTTCTAGAGGACATGGGTTCAGTTCCCAGCACCCATACGGTGGTTCACAACTCTCTGTAACTCCGTTCCAGGGGATCCATTGCCCTCTTCTGACATCCACTGTCACTGAACACGAATGTTGCATATACATGCACTCAGACACATGCATACACACGGAATAAATATTTTTCAAAACAGAATGTACACTGGTACACTACAAGCATATAGTCCCAGCACTAAGGGGGCCGGCATCCTCCAGGCCAGCCAGGGAAATCTAACAAAAGGGTGTCTCAAAAACAAAATAACAACAAAAATACAGCAGGAGAGAAAAACAATGAGAACTAACTTTAAATCCAGTGAGTCCTCTCCTAGGGTTCTGTCCTAAGGAAAAAATTCTAAATATAGAAAGTGTTATTATATGCAAGCAGCTTATTTGGGCAATAGCCACAGTAATAAAGAGTTAAAAATGGGCGTTCTTCTGCAGCACAGAATAGTAAACTATGGCACTTTTATAATGAACATGAGTATTTTTCAGAGGAGACTTAGGAAATCATAGTCTGGAAGGTGTTTGATACAGTTGTAGCTAACATTTAAAATTTCAAAATTATATTTGTGATATAATTGCCACCCAAACATTTTATATATTTTTGCTAAAATGGAACAGTGTTTTTCTTTTTTTGTTAGTGTGCACTGTATAAAGTAACTGGTTTCATTATAACATTTTCCTGCATGCATGTGATGTATTTAGATCACATTCGTACATACTCCCTTTATCTGCTCTTGTTCCTATGTTTCCCTCCAACTGGTCCCCTTCCTCTATCCAAACATTCTCCCTGTGCTTTTATATCTTAAAAAAAAAACTAGACTCTGCACATGAGGAAAAATATGCAACATTTGTCTTTCTGAGACTAAACGATTTTGCTTACCATGATGACTGCCAGTTCTATCCATTTCCCTGGAGGTGACATGATATCATTCTTCCTTATAGCTAGATTAAACTTCCTATGACACTTTATTTAGCCATTCATCCATTAATGGGCACTAGGCTGATTTCATAGATGGGCTACAATAATAGTTCCATGATAAACAAGGATATGAAACGCAACAAAATTTTAATATAATTTATGGCGTGTGTGAGTGTGGTATGTGTGCATGTGTGTGAGAGTATATTTAAAGGCCAGAGGAGGGCACTGGTGTTCTCCTTATCACTCTCCGCCTTATTCCTTTGAGGCAGGGTCCCTCCCTGAACCTGGAGCTCTTGTGTGTTCAGCAAGGCTACCAGCCAGGCCCCACAATCATCCTGCCTCCTCCCACACACAGCACTGGGTTTACAGGTTCACATGAGACCACACCTTATTACCATATAATAAGACCACAGCTTATTATCATATAATAAGACCACAGCTTAATATCACATAATAAGACCACAGCTTATTATCATATAATAAGACCACAGCTTATTATCATATAATAAGAACACAGCTTAATATCACATAATAAGACCACAGCTTAATATATAGGTGCTGGTATCTGAATTCAGATCCTCATGGTTTTGCAACAAGCACTCTTACCCACTGAACCATCTCTCTAGTCCTCTAGTGACAGTCGTTTTCAAATGAAGCACCTCTTACTCTGTTTTGATTTTGAAGTAAAATATTTCCATCACCCAAAATGTTGGTACATAAAGAAAAACTTAAAAATAAACAATAAGCTACTCTTAATTGGACTTCCCATGGAAGTTAGTGCTGTGTAAGCATGGTTGACATTTTGATTCATAGGATTTTAAGTGTATCTTATCCATCATAATGTTGGATATCACCACTGTGTACCTCTAGAAATTTGCATCATTCCAGACTGCAATTCTGCCCTCATTAAACATCAGCTCCCCATTTCCCACACCCCAATAACTGAAAAGCACCATTCGTGTTATTTTTTTCTCTCTGTATCCAACCATCCTAGATGTCTCAAATAAATGGAATCATAGCGTACTTGTTCTGTCTTGTGCGGCTTCTTCCATTTAGTTTAATGTATTTTCTCTCCGAGTGACCTTAACATTCTTGCTAAAGTCCTTTTGAAAACACATACAAGGCAGTTTTTTTTTTTTTCAGGATTCCTGACTCCATTCCATAATTCTACATGTCTGGGTTTACTCTGGTACCACACTGTTTTTATTACCATCACTTTGTAATGAATTTTAGAATCAGGATCTATGAGCTTTCCAAATTTGTTCTTTTCCATGTTTGTTTTGGCTGTTCAGGTCCTTTGAGATGTCAGGTGAATCTCAGGGTACAGTTTTCTATTTCTGGATAAAAGGTTGCTGGGGTCTTGATAGAGCTGCCTTGACTCTGTGGATTGCTTTGGGTAGTTGTGACATCTAAATGATATTAAATATTCCAATCCCCAAGTACAAGATTCCTTTCTACATGTTTATAACTTCTTTACTTTTATCTTCAGAAGTGTTTTTGCAGTTTTATCTTTGATAGATTTACTTCCCCTCCCCCTTAACATATGATGAACACTTTCTATATCATTACATAAATCCTCAGGTTTTAGAGAAGATTTTGATGGCCACAGAGCAACTCATCAAACAGATGTTTCATAATTTACTTAATTAACATACTATGTCTCTTGCATTTAATTTTTAGATAACTACCACTGTCTTTGTATACACCTTTAACTATTTCCTTCAGACAGATTCTAGAGATGTACATATTAGTTCAAAAGAATAAGGATTGAACTTAAATATATATATACATATATGTGTATATACATATATATATGTATTTACATACATACATATATACATGTTGAGATATATATATATATATATATATATATATATATATCAACAGTCAGGCAGGGGTGGAGCACACCTTTAATCCCAACACTCAGGAGGCAGAGGCAGGTAGATCTCTGTGAGTTCAAGCCAAGCCTGGTCTACAGAGTGAGTTCCAGGACAACCAGGGCTACGCAGAGAAACCCTGTCTCAAAAAACAAACAAATACACAAACACACACACACACACACACACACACACACACACACACACACACACATCAGCAGGGGCTGGAGAAATAGAGCAATTATGAACCCTGGCTGCTCTTCCAAAAGACTCAAGACCCAGTACATGCAGAGTGATTCACAACCATTCGTGACTCTAGTTTCAGGGGATACAACCTCATTTTCTGACTACTGCAAGCATTGGGGGTGCATGTGGTGCATATACATACATGCAGGCAAAATGCTCATACACATAAAATAAATCTTTTTTAAAATTATAAATAAATAAATAATAATAATGTACATCAGTGGTGCCTTGTTTTGGTACAAGACTGTGATTTTTAATTTTCTTCTCCTTCTGCTTATTTATAGTTCCCAAATTAATAATTTTTAAAAGAGAAATATGTGACCAGGCTTATTAAATGTCTGTGAATCAATCCAGTGAATTTTGTTCAGGGAAAACCAATTTTGAGTATGGGACCCAGGCACTCAGAGAGCAGCTTCGTCAGTGGCAATGGGTCCCAAGGCCAAGGGCGAAGGAGATTTTTTTTTTCCAGTGACAGCAGGAAGAGTAATCTTGGCTGTCACAACTAGATGAGTGGGTCAGCTGACACCCGCTGGTAGAGGCAGGATGCTGAGAAGCATCTTGCGTTGCTCAGGACAACCCCACACAACAGAATGTTTCAGCCCAAATGTCAGCATTGCACCACGGTTGAGAAGCCTTGCTTTAAAGAGAGTGAGGTACCCGTTGCTGTAGGGAGTCTTGGGGTACAGGAGGAGAGAGTCCAGTCCCTTATAGTCAGTGCGCTCACTACAGGGCCGTCAGGGTTTGCTCCAGGGTGATGAAGACAGAGTCTTTGCAAGGCTGTGTGATTCTAGACGTCCTCCTTACACATTCCCTTGCATTTACCGGCAGCTGGAACGAATTGGATTGACTTCCCAGCAAAACATTAAACAGGAACTTACACTGAAATAATGATGAGCCACTCTGTGAGCCCCAAGGCTCAGAGTCTCACAGACTGTGCTGTGAGAAGCATGTGATGAGACCCAAGAAGATGGAGCTGGTCACACTCACACTCCAAGGAACAGAACTGAGGTGTCTAAACAGCGTTTCTTTTAGGCACACCGTCCTGTAACTTTTATCGTTAGTTTTCTGGTTCCCAGCTGATCAGCACAAAACTTTTTTGTTTGGTTGGTTGGTTTTGTTTTTCAATAGAAGGTTTCTCTAACAGCCCTGGCTGTCCTGGAACTCTCTTTGTAGACCAGACTGGCCCCGAACTCACGAACTCACATAGATCCTCCAGAGTGCTCCACCGTGCCCTGCTGTAAGAAAGTTCTCAAGGACACAGCAGAACCCCATTCGACCCCCCACCATCCTGTGGAGAAGATACATTCACACCCACTTTCCACTTTTTCATAGGAAGTATTAGCAGGCCGGGTAACTGTCCTGCATTGTTATTCAAATACACATTGTTTGAATTTGTAAAAGGTAGCTAAAACATTTCGTTACAAATGTTAACGAGTTAAGCACCTTTCTCCGTTTCAGTTTCCCAAATCAGCTTCACGTAAAGGCCAGAGCGGCATCAAGTGACCCTTTTAACGAGGTCAATGATTCGTCAACCATTCGAAAGCTCTGGAGAGACCAAGAGAAAACATACAATAACCCACACCTCCCCCACAGTCATTATATAGAAAAGAGAGAAAGTGCCCAGTCCCACCGCGTGCCCCTTTTGTGCTGATCCTGCTAACGCAGCAGACCGCCTGCTATATAGACCCTGCTCCCAGCCCTACACACTCAACAGCACCATCCCATCCGAACCGCCAACACCAGCCATGGGGAAGGTGAGCCCAGGGCTCCCAGGGCCTGGGGGAGGGAGCTGCCCTCGGGTCCAGGCCCCATCAGGCCTCTCTCTGAGCCTCGCCTTGCCTTACAGATCACCTTCTATGAGGACCGCGGCTTCCAGGGCCGCCACTATGAGTGCAGCAGCGACCACTCCAACCTGCAGCCCTACTTCAGCCGCTGCAACTCTGTGCGCGTGGACAGTGGCTGCTGGATGCTCTATGAGCAGCCCAACTTCGGAGGCTGCCAGTACTTCCTGAGGCGTGGGGACTACCCTGACTACCAGCAGTGGATGGGTTTCAGCGACTCCATCCGTTCCTGCCGCCTCATCCCCCACGTGAGTCCCTTCCTAAGCTAGTAACACCTAGGGTGAGCTAAAACTGGGGGCGGTGGTCACCTTCCTTCCGGCTCTGTGCCCTCTGTGCTCAGTAAGGTCTCCAAGGTTCCCTCGAAAACATATCTGAAGTAAAGTTCTCCACTGGTCATTCTCATTCACTTGGCTGAAATCAAATTCACCAGCGCTGGGGATAAGCAGAGCACTGTTTGGTTCTGAGCCTCCCGTCCATGGGCATGATTATAGAAACAGGCTGCCTGATGGATTGAGGCTCTTCACCCGGTTCTGACTTCACGTATTTATCAGGCCTGGTCAAACAGGGCTGAGCTGACAGGCATAGCTGAGTTACATACCACTTGCCGAGGGATGGGGGAATGGGATTTCAGGGCTTCGGGGACATCCCGCTGTTACCCAAAGGAGGCCCCAACCGTTTGGATCCCATCTATTGTCTAATATGGGGACCACGCCACCTCTGTGAGGTTGATACCTCCTTTCAGATATTAGCCATCGCCTCCCCTTCCCTCCCTCCCTGTCCTCTACCTAGCCACCCCACCCCCTTCCTCCTGCTCCTTTCTGCGTACTCAAAGCACTGGCCTTTAGTTTTCTCATAAAAGAACCTCTTGTCATAAGGGCTGCTCTGTGTATGACAGGCTATCCTGAGGATCAAATTTGTCTGCACACATGCGAGTCCTTTGCCAAGAGCCAAACACGGGCTGCTGTGCCTCGTGAGCAGCTGCTCTTCCCTGTAACGAGTTGCTAGGAGACCCCTTCCTGCAGTAGGTTTCGAGGATGGGAGGAGAAGGACCCTGAGACAAGAGCTCTTGCTGGGAAGGAGCAGGGACAGCAAATGCAGAAGAGAGGGTTTGCCCAGGCCAAGCTGCCCGGCCTTCCGCTGTTATGAAGGATTACTCTCTCGATCCACGTGGGCTTCTTCGTTGCTGGTGTTCCCCCAAACTGATTTACCAGAGCCTAGGGCAGAGCTGAGAACTGAACCTCAATCTAAGACGTCCTTCCTTTACAGCCTTTGAGGGAGCCAGCGCCTGGGGTGACCAAGAAAGATGGAGGGATACCTGGGTGGAGCTTTCTTCCTGAATTGTTCCATCCTCTTCATGTGGAAGAGGCAACTTCACTTCCTCTCCCTCCACTTCTCCTAATGCTACCGAGGTTCAAGATGGTGGCTTTTGCGAATGATACATTTGGTTTATCATTGTAATACCAAATTATTTTTATACCTTCCAAAGAGAGCCTCAGACCATCATGAATCTGGGGGGGGGGGGGCGTGGAGACTAAAACAAACAGAAAAATAGTTGCTTAAAAAGGGCACTGAGCCGAGCCGGTTTATGTGTGGTGAGTGGTGGTGACCTCTCGGGTTTCACTGTGCACATCCTCCTGAACTATATGCACAGTGGTCCGAGTATTAGTGGCCTTTCTTCCAACTCAAGTCATCCTTGGTATAGCAAAGGTAAGGAGCCCATCCCCCCAGGCAGCACGCGCTGGATTGCCAAGCTCGGGTCGTGTTTTCTCACACCCCCTTGTCGTCTCCGCGTGTCCCCACAGTCCAGCTCTCACAGGATCAGGATCTACGAGCGAGAGGACTACAGAGGCCAGATGGTGGAGATCACCGACGACTGCTCCCACCTCCAGGACCGCTTCCACTTCAGTGACTTCCACTCCTTCCACGTGCTGGAGGGCTACTGGGTCCTCTATGAGATGCCCAACTACCGGGGGCGCCAGTACCTGCTGAGGCCCGGGGAATACAGGCGTTACCACGACTGGGGCGCCATGAATGCCAGGGTGGGCTCCCTGAGGAGAATCATGGATTTCTATTGAAATATTTTTACTCTACCATTTTCTCCATCTGGACATTAATAAAATATTTCCTGTGTGTTCCATGCAATAATGGAGTCCCTCTGTTCCTTTCAGCCTCGGGGGGGGGGGGGGGGCGGGGGGCGGCAAAACTACAGCCAGAAATGATGTGGATGGTCTCATGCATATCGGTGGGTGGGGAAGGAAAGGCAGATGAGGAAACATGCATCTTAAGCCTGCACAGATCTTTCGGGGGAAACCGGAAGTGGAGGATCTGTAAGCGTCAGATCCTACCTTCTGTTTACCAGCTGGGGTGGTTTTAGGGTCAGGGAGAGGGGCTTGAAAAGTTTCTCCTTGAAGCCCACTGTTGGCCATTACTAAAGCAACCGGTGAGGAGTCAGTTCCAGAGCATTCGGAGAGCCACGCCCATCTTTCCCTCCTGGCCATTACTGGGGGTCCACGGGGTACGGCAGTCAAGAATCTGGAGGAAAAAGTGACTGTATTTCCAGAAGCCAAATCACTGCAGTTACCGAAAGGTCATTCAGAGTGGAGGAGGTTTCACAAAATGCCACAGTCCTGGCTTACTCCTGGGTCCTTCCTGCCCACTCACTAGCTTCAAGTGGTGGGTTATGTCACTTAGCATTTCTGTGCCTTAGTCTCCTAGTTTGTGACGTGCGCCACCACCACCCTGCTTCAAGTATGGATTTTGTGATGATTCTTTTGTAGTGGGTCCAGGTACAAAGTGACTGCTGCCTGTACATAAGGATTTGTAACATAAAGGTATAATAAAATACTTCTTATGGAGTATTTGGACCAAAGTCGGTGCTTATCGAAGTATTGATAATGAATTGAAGGTCGGCCATGTCACAATCTCTTGGAATTCTTAACTAAAACGTTTAGACTCTAGACTTCTCTCCCTGCTAGCTAATTGTTTTGCACATCAAATTAAAGAGCCACAAGCCTAAGTCTGGTTTTGTATCTCAGGGTCGTATCCAAAAAGATTCACATCTTCATTTTAGATACTGTGCTCTGCACTGGAAAGTGATGGTGAATAGATAGAACGGGATCCTTCACACACACACACACACACACACACACACACAGAGAGAGAGAGAGATTGAGAGAGAGACAGAGACAGAGAGAGGGAATTCAAAATAAAATAAACCTCTTAAAAAGTTAGAAGGAACTTTAAAACTTTAAGAGAACATGGGGTGATCAAGAATTCGGAGCTCGTGTACTGTTTTACCCATTGAGGCATCCATGTATTCCCCATGCCCCTTTCCCTCCTAGTGCTGCCTGATATCAAATGAAAGGTCTCACCTACGCTGGACAATTCCTACCACTTCATGTGGATAAAGCCTGGCTGGAAAATGAGATCTGGTGCCAAGGTGAAGACGGGCACCCCACCCCACCCCTTCTCCTTTCCGCATGGTTCTAACCATCAGGTTCAGGCAGAACAGCTGTAGGAACCCTTCCTCCCAGGGGCAAGGCCTGGCTGATGTCTGAGCGGGTGATTTTGGTGGAAGCCAGGAAAAGGCCGGTGACAAGTAGACCATGGACATATCCCACTTGTGCTTTTGATTGAGTACAGTGAAACTACCCGAGAATTAAGAGGACATTGACAGCTTAGGAGAAAATCTGTTTGAATACAAAGACTTGGAGCGAAGTATGATTAAATCCACTGTCAGTGGAGCTCATTGTGACAAGCTGATGTCCTCTCACATGTCATGAGCATGCTCCGGGCACCCGGCTTCTCGCATGTCACTGTGGTTTATGGCTTTCTTTCTTTCTTTCTTTCTTTCTTTCTTTCTTTCTTTCTTTCT
>CABHPP010142209.1:19683-30106 GCA_902168425.1 Peromyscus attwateri | reverse complement strand
GGCTGGCCTGGAACTCTGTATAGAGTGCCTGGCCTTTTACTCACGGTCATCCGGCGGCCTCTGTCTCCCAAGTGGGGGGATTAAAGGTGTGCACTACTACATCCAGCTTGAAAAAATGGTTTTAAACGTTACAGACTCAGGTTTGGGATGTGGCTTAGTGGTACAGTAAGTGCCTGGCATGTACAAGGCCCAGGGTTTGGTTCCCAGTGCCACAAGTGGAACCAGAGGGATGGATTCCCCGTGAAGAATTTCCTTGGGTTTGGTTCACACAGAGGCTTGCCTGTTTCGTTTTGTGCTTGGCAGTCTCCCTCACTGGAGTCCCTGGCGTGTGGTTCTCCTTTTCAAACAGTGCTTTCTGAGTATCCACTGATTTGGATTGAAATTTGTGCATTTTGGCGGCAGAAGGCAGGGTCTGGGCCTTACCTTGTACTGTGTGGGCAAGCTTCTCAGAGACAGGCACCCTCTCTCCCTGCCCACTTTGGGAAGGTAGGATGGGTAGCCGGGGTCGTCCCACTCCTCAGTCTCAAGGGCCAGGAAGAACATTCTCCCCCCTCCACTGCCAGTTTGCTCATTTTTGCTAGTTATTTTTCCTTCTTTTTATCTGCATGGCATTAAACTCTTAGGAAATAAAGATGGTCCCTAGACTGAGAAATCTGGAAGAACTCCTCCTATAGATTGGACACAGGGCTTTTGACTTCTCCAGGTAGATCTCAATGCAGAGCATGTCAGAACCAGGTCCTAAACGGCCCTCTGCCTTTCCCAGGCTTTAAGTGGGCTCCTGAGCATTTTGAGCTTGGGCCCAGGTCACTGATCCAATTACCAACCACAGGTTAGGGCAGAGAGGCGAGCGTGGAGAAAGCACCAGGATGCCCTGTGGTCTTGGGCTAGCCTGGCATCCGTCACTGGAGGTTATAGACAGCACTTTGTAGTTTAGAAACATCAGGAACTGGTAATAAGTCACTAGTGTAATAACATTACCCTAGACGGGGCAACAGTGTGATGTGACTTAGCGTGACTTTCACTGATCCCCCCCCCCCCCCCGGGGGTTGGGTTAGTTTATAGAAAACACACACACACACACACACACACACACACACACACACACACACACACTCACCAAACAAACCAACCCCAAAGCTGTATAGCACACATTTTGTTCACACTCTGCCAAAACTGGACTTCAATTTTCTTTTCCCAGGGAAGTGAACTGGGAGCTATCTGGGTGATAGTGAAATGTGGCCTAAGAGATTATATAACACTTGAGGTACCACCTGTTGGAGGGGGAAACCATCAAGCCATTGATTCATATCACTGCAAACAGTCAACCAATCAACACTAGTGAACAGTGTGGTTAAGTCAAGCAAAATTGTCTTCTGGACAGCAAATATTTTGAAAATATCTATTTATTATATTTACATAAATATAATTATATTTAATTTTCTCCAAATCTGCATACCCACAGATATATAGTTCTACTTAAATGTATAATCACAAACAAGCATAATGGGTCTGTTCAGGTTGTTTATTTCAACACAAGCATTATTTTAAAATGTCACCTTCTAACATATCCCATACTTTGGGAACAGAGCTGAGGAAAAAAACGCAAAAGGATTATTTGACAGTTTTGACAAAAGTGCTTACTGTGACTTATTGTTCCAGAATGGACTGTCAGGCACAAAGAGCCGTCAGATAGTAATGCAAACTCGCAAAGTAAAATATTTACATATTTATACTGTACATGAGACAGGGTATTCTACAGCGCTCCTACAGACAGTAAACTCTAAGCAATAAGGCCCGTTGGAGCAGACCAGCATTCAATAGAGGAACCCGTTTTGTACAGAGGCGGGAATTTTCATTTGATTCTCATCTTTTCCACAACCTAAGCAGGCTTCTTTTAGCACCCTTGTGACGCATCGTCATTTCCTATACAAACTAGTTTTCTCTTTTCAAGCTTACCCTTAACCAAACTCATGTGAGTAGCAATTAGAGTCTTATTAAGATCAATGTATTTATGATGTTAGAATTAGCTATTCAGAAGGTAGTATCTAAAAGGCAGAACAATCTTATTGAACCCCATTTTAAACAATATTTAACACAATATTTATAGCTATGTGAGCTTAATGTTTAAGCAAGCTGATAATTTCCTAGGCACTTATTAGTATTGATTCATTAGTGTTTTACTCCATTTACAAGAAAGTTTAATAATGATTACATATTGTAGAAAAAAACAATATAAAATGACTATTATTAAAGCTACCACAGTTATGCCCAAAATGAGCATTAAAAACCAGCAGTTTACATATTACAACACAAAGAAATTTGCTATACTTCTTCAACGAAGTGCTGCATAACAGTATAACAGTAAAGGTGCTACTCTATTTTTGTGAAGTTACTGTTTCCCTGATTCCTCAGCCTGACGAGCAGGTCACCTCACACATAGGGCAGCCGAGCAGTGACTGTCAGACATCTTTTAACGTGGGTAGTAATTCTATCGCTGAGAGTCTGAGCCCCAGAGCACTTGTCCATTCTTACCCTCACATCCCTCACCCGGAGCCTCAGTTTCTTGAAAAGCAAACCAGCTTCATGCCACCTTTTGTAGCAAACATGTCGACTCAAAATATTTATTGAAACACCATCTCATGGCGACCATTAAAAAAAAAAACAAAAAAACAACCCAACAAAAATGTTAAAATATCTCAGAATATCTTAAAATTACACACAAAAAGTCATAATATATGAGAGTTTTACTTAAATAATCAGATAAATAGCAAAAGAAGAACGCATGTGCACAAACACACAGCATTAAATAAGAAATGGAATGTTGCTCTGTTTGAGTGGACAGGTTTAAGGAAAAGCTTTCATATTAGTGGCCTCACCTTCACTAGTTTTGAGTTTTATGGGACTGATGTAAACTCGCTCTGTCATTTGGCTTCCAGGCCAGATGAATATGAGGGCAATAATAATATAGATCTATCTCCCTTGCATTGGTTCCAGATCTCTATACACCTGTCCTTAGCTTCGGTTTATCTGGATGAACTGTGGAAAATAAAAGTCTGTCGTAAAACAGCTATACAACAAGACAACCTCCATTCTGTATAGAGATCCAGGATCCCATGCTGCCTGCAGGTCTAGACCACCCTCAGCCTCATCCATAGACCTTTGTCTTGAATTACAAGGAGAGACATCTCCAGATGTCTATGTGGCAACTAAAGAGGTAGGAAGCCAATTGACAATGAGCATCACAAGATATTTACAATAAATGAGGAGTTTGGAGTTAGATGTTCCTGAGGGTTTGATAGAGGGTTCAGCAGAGAGGCCGAGTGGCCCCCAGACATCACATCTGACCTCCTAGCATTTTAAGGGAGCATCCAAGGTTCCCACTAAATGCCCCATCAGAAGTGTCCTAGCCCAGAGCTTCTTTAACCATGAATCCTCACGCTCTACCGGGTTGTATAACTAAATGTGGGGTTGAAAAAATGCCAACAATCAAAGGTTTCTGAATGTGCACTAAACAAAGATTAATTCAAAATTAAACATAACGAATCCTGGCAGTGCTCACCCCTGGTTCATGGCGTGACTTCACCGCAGCCCTGGTCTAAGCACACAACATGCAAACCTTGTACTGGGCAGAGGAAGAGAAAAGGGTTCAGGGAGAGAGGTTGGTATATATATATATATATATATATATATATATATATATATATGAGGGCATGTAAAAATTCCCAAAGCTATAAAGAAATTAAGTGAGAAAAGTTTAATCAGCCCCAGTCTGGGCTATAAATGGGGAGATGAGAAATGCACAGGTCTGGAGAGATGGGGAAAATCAGTTGTGGAAAGAGCAGCAGCAGCAACAACACTGGCCCAATAAAGTGCTGTCTGCTCACCTTCACCTGTTAGCTACGTCTCTGCGGCCAGGCCATCCTGTGGGCTTCACCCAAGTGTTAAGCTTGATGAAAACTTAGCCCTCCAAAATCCAGCCAATCCCCACAAACTGTTTCAAAGAAGTTCCTGAAGGCACTAATGGGACTAACCCTTCATTGTTAACCTCAACATGTACTCTAAACATGCATGTCAATACTCCATTACTGAAGTGCAAGGGTGTTCTCCTAAGAATCCCTTTATCGTGTGGCTCCAGAGAGAGCTCAGTAGTTAAGAGCACTTGCAGCTCTTGCAGAGGACCCAGGTTTGGTTGCAGCACCCGTAGGACCCCTAACAACCATCTGTTAGTGCAGGGGCTCCAGTGGCCTCCAGTGCCTCTGTGGGCATGCATGAACACAGTGCATGTCCAATGACAGTATTCTCCCGACTATCGCTTTCCCTGCATTATAATTAATAGCTGGAATTCAGGCTGTGGACAGACAGAGGCAATACAGTTTTGCAACTGGGCTGGATAATTAACAAGTAACAAGTTTTAACATGTGCCCAAACTATGAAGTGTAAGAGGCGTAAAAAAGTGATGAGGAGAATAGAGCCAACACTGGAAAGTGGCTTAGAGACAGGGTTGGGGGAAAGAGATAAGAATGCCAAGTTCAAACACACCAGGAGAAACAAACAAAACCCTTCAAAACCAGCAATCATTGTTCTTAGAATTCAGAAGAAAAAAAACATACATACATACGGAAAAGAAAGGAATGGGTTGTTTTGGTGTAGACACTTCCCAAACAAGATCTTCTTTTACCCGTCTATAAATTTAGACTCAGTTCAACAATGTTTTGGTAAAAAGCACATTGCAGAGTATAATATTATACCGTTTCTCTCAGTCTCATAGTTCCGACTCTTTATCCTTTTCATCCAGGTAGTACTCATCATCGGTGGTTGTGTCTGTGTCCCGGTCTGAGTCCACTGGGTCGTCCTCGTAGATATTAAGTGGTTCACTTGGAAATGAGCCATCTTCTGGTAGCCGACCACCAGAATTCACCAGCTCTGACTGAGACGGGTTGGAAGCATTAAGGACATCATCCTTGAGGAAGCCAGGGTTCTTGAGAAAACTTGGCTTCCATAATCTTCCTTGTGTGAGTGACCGCTTGACATTCTCCAAGAAAGCCAACTGCTGCTCTTTCCCAAAAATTCCATAGTCAATAGGCCTGGAAATGGATGAGGTGGACTTGGGACCCAGTCTAGTTCTATTGTTATACAAAGCCCAACCTTCACTTTCATCGGAGGCAGGAAGCTCAGAAAAAGATTTGAATCTTCGACTGTAAGCACTGTTGTGGGAGGAGTCATCATCGAGGGACAGCTGACTGAGAGCAGAGTCAATGGAAGTGTTTTCAGAAAAGTGGCGCCCCCTGGCTTTGGGAGGATGGCTTGTGCACAGCCGGTCACCATGCACATTGAAGTTTTTTAAACTCTTTGACCTGTAGAGGTGAGGCTCAGGTTCTGACTCTGGAGACGGGGCACTCCAGTGGCGCAGCTGACAGTGGGATAGGTTTAGTGTAGATTTCTGCACAGATTCCGGGGGGAAGGGGAGGCTCAACCTCTGGTGATGGTTAGCGCTTTTTTCTACGGGGCTGGTAAGTGTGAGCCGAGCTGGGGCTCCTGACTCTCCCAAATCCTCACTCTTTGATGGTGTTCCTAAGACACTGTTCGACTCATTCTGATGTGGTTGTGAAATGTTAGCAGACCTCTGACTGCAGGGCTGACAAGGAGGTTCCGGGTTGGCTACTGCAGTGGCTTGGAGAGGGGTTTCAGATTTGTCATCTGTGGACTCCGTGGATTTTACAGTAGGTTCAGGGGACAGTGGGCTGTCCTCTGACCTGCAAAGAGATAACCCCCTAAAGCCAGATTTGCTTTCACTTTGGGAGAAGAGAGTGGCTATGTGTCTCCTGGGACTTAAATCCTTAGCTGGTATTTTTCTGCTCACTTTAGACATGGCTGCCAGTCTGTGTTTACCTGAGCATCTGTTTTCTTTTGCTTCTAGGTCGCCCATGTTGGTTTTATTCTCATTATTTCCTCCAGGAAGTAGAGTTTGATCCCATGCCAACTTCTGTGTTTCATCCTTAACCTTCCTCATCTCTGCTCTGTCTGTCTCCTGACTTCCTGCCCGCCTGGGTTCCGACTGCAGATCTGCTCTTCCTGACTGAGTCTCTTCAGCAAGCTGCAGCTTATGCAATGCTGGGGTTACAGCAAAGGCTGGTTCTGAGTCAGAGAGCGTTTTATCAGTCAGGTTTTGGCAGTCTGATCCAGTTGTCCCACTGGCTTCCCGAGGCTGTGACCCACTAGCACTGGCATCTACAACTACAGCCATGGCATCTCTCCAAGGGTACCGTCCGTTGCCTGTTGATACAGCGGCTGTACCACCTGCACATGCTCCAGAATTTCTTCTGGTTTGGGAATTTTCCACATTACCTTCTGAGTGGGCTGGGAGACCAGGGGGCCCACCATCTCCTCCTTTAGAAGGCTGTTGATGATTTTCAGTGTTTTCTGCTCCAGCACTTTTTTCCTGAGGCAGTAATGGGCTCTGTAGAATTTGTCTTGGCAATTTTCCCCCTCTCTTTTTTCTCCTTAGTGAATCATCCACGTTTGTTTTAGCTAAGCTACCTGGGGAAATCTCTTTGGTCTTAGGGTCTCCCTTTTGAAGAGAAACATCTGGCCCTACAGAAGCCATTTCCTCCAAGGTAGATTCGGAAGCCGCCTCCTTTGGTAATTGGGAGACAGCCTTATTTTCAGTGCTGTGAGAACGACAGCATGGAGCAGAGTCAACCTGCATCTTTAGGTCTCGGGGTGGAGGTATTCCTGACTGCACTTGGGCAGGACAATCTAACTCATCACTTTCAAAAGCATTAGGAAATGCTTTGGTCTCTCCATGAAAAGCGTCTCGAAGTGACTCTGTACCTTGTGCATACTGCTGAAGGAGGCTGCAGAATTTCCTGCTGGGTTTTCTTGGGAGAGTATAATATATGGAAACCACCTCAAGACATTTCACATTCTCTTCATCACCAGAAACAGAGAACATGCTAGTTGTCTTGAACTTATGTAATGCCTTCCCACTCTCTTTGCCGGATGCGTCTGCACGCAGAGGCTTGGGGCTTTTGTTTGAAAGGGTGGATGAGCTCTTTCCGGGGGCAGGCATCTCATCAAGCTTTCCAGTGGGTTCATGAGCAAGTTCCTTTTGGTTGTGTCTTTCGGTGAAAGTACTCTCTCCAAATGATGAGTTATCTTCCAGAGAACTGAAGATTCTCCCCCAAGGCCTGGGCATTACAGCGAAAGCATCCATGTCCAGGATTGGTGACTTTTCTCTTTCACCGCTTCCAGCCAAGGTACATGGCTCCCCCGAAGGACAGGATATCGCCCTCTTGATGAGGAAAGGGAGCGGCCCTTTTCTAACAGAAGCAGATCTAATGGCTCTCATATCTGTCATCTTCTTGGTGGCTTCGGGCATCCCCGTGATCGAATCTGAAGCATCACTCACTGACTTAGGAGAACTGGGTTTATCAGGTGTGCTCTTCCCAGTCAGAACATCCACTTTATTTTTTATTTGGAAAGGAAGTGGCCCGTTCCTAACTGAAGCAGCCATTCTCTTATTCTCTTGCTGTCTGCTGTGTATGAGAAAGCTGGCTGGCTTTCTTGGCAAGGTGCAATAGACTGTGCTGAGCTCAGGGGCTTTGATGCTACTTTGGTCCTCCGGGAAGCTGCTGCTTTCACTTGTGGGTGCTGCTCTATTCTCCGCCTTGGTTAGTTTCTCAATACAGGACACGCGGCGTCTGACTCTTCCTTTTCCCCTCCCGTTTCTGAAGGGAGAATACGGATGGCATTGGACAGCATCATGCAGAAGTGCAGGACCATCACGACTCTCTTGGTTATCTGTGGAATTTACAGCCAACTGGATATTTTGGTTCTTCACAGCCTTGTCTTTTTCTTCTCTTTCTTCTTGAGATGGATCTTGGTCTGAAAGCCTCCTGGAGAACATGGTAGTAGAAGGTATCAAAATTGCATCAGGGAAAGAATCACTCAGCGGTAAGGACTCTTGGGGCACACCTGATGGCCCAGATCCAGAGTCCTGCGGGACACTGTGCCTGGCGGCCAGCTTGCTGCCATTGGTAGAGTGGGTGGAAGGACATTGCTGTCGCTCGAGGTCTAAAATAGCAGCCTCCTCTGGAGACTCTGCTTTTTGGGTAGCAGTGTGTTCAAAGCACCAGTGGTTATTTTTAATGATGCCTGAACCCTCTTCATTACCTCCTGTTTTCTGGTGACAACCTTGACTTGGGCTGGGAAGAGAATGCAGCGTTCCAGGTTCTCGGATGAAAGGCAGGGAGGCTGCGGAGTCAACTTTCCTGCTCCCAGGAAAACCTTTATCTTCCCTCAGTTCGTTAGCTTTACCTCTTTGTGCTGTAAGTGTTTGGGAAGTGTCTTTCCTGGAAAAGACCCTGGGTGACCTTCTGGCACTTACTGTGGCAGATTCATTAAAGCCAAACCTGTCGTTTTGGGTTGAGTGTTGGGAGTGGGCCTTTTGAAAATCAGGTAAATCATTAGCGACCACTGTCTGTGAAATAGGTTGGGGTAACTCACTTGCCTTGTTTTTCTGGCCCACCTTGTTTAGCTGTTCATTTCCTGAAATGGATTCATTCATGTCTTTCTCACTGTTCATTTCTGTGACTGGGGTGTTGGGCTGGGTTTCAGTAAGAGACAGTGATTCAGTGGAATGGCAACCAGCCACAGTACCTTCTGTACAGTTTCTTATTGGAAGAGAATCTGACTTATTAGGGATTATTTTCTCCAAAATAACTGTGGAGTTCTGGAAGCTGGGACTCTGAGAATCTCTTCTGTCATCAGGAATCAAGGGGAAGGAAGTTCTGAATGAGGATATTAGAGTTTGAGACTTGCCACACAGACGAGCCTTCTCATCTACAGCTGTGTCTACAGGACAGTGTCCCTGCTGATAGTCCAGTCCAGAAGACTGGATGTGGCAGCTTGAGCTAGTCATGGAAAAACCATCTGGTGTGACAAAATGGGGTGGAAATTCGTTCTCATTGACATATGATGTGTCCATGCTCTCCAGTGGGGATGTTTGAAGATCAGATCGCCAGCAATGTGGATCCTCTTGACCTCTGAAAACATATGTTCCACAGCCCGGAGAATGTGGCCTCCAGTGTTGAGAAGGGACACCATGGTTATAAACAGATGGTGTCCTATTTGCTTCAACAGAAATCATTTCAAAGTCCCTGTCAGAAGGCGATGGCTTCCTGCTCTGGTGTAAGTCAGACCAGAAAGAATGTTCTTTCTGTTGGCTACAAAAGGAATTCTGTCCAAATCTCTGTTCTCTGCTCTGTCTGAAGGTACTGCTAAAGAAAGACCTTGCAAATGGGTTATTTTGATGGTAGAACGGCATATTCTCTGAGTTCTCCAATGTGTCAGGACTCATCGCATTGTCCATGGGGGCATTTAAAGGGATGCTTTGGTAAGCACTCTGAGAATGGTACAACTCATACCTCCTACTCTCCTGAAAACACTTAGGAGCCACATACTGATCAGCAGGGTCAATGTCCATTGGTGATGGTGCCCCCAGAGATTCTTCCCGATGCTGCCTATGTCTAGAAGAATCTGACCTATTCCACATGATGGATGATAAAGGAGTTCTTTTGGGGCTTTGCTGGTGCCTTACTGGTGTAAAACTATTCTTGTTTTGAGTAGCGGCTGGAAAGTGTAAACTCCTTGCAGTAAAGCGCCCTGTGGCTGGTGAGGCTGACCGTTGCCGGCCATCGAAGCACAAAGATGTACTGCCAAACGTATTCTTTTGCATGAAGTCCTCTTTTAAGACTCTGGGCTCCCTGGTCCTGTACATATCGTAAATTGTCTTTGTCCTGGGAGAAAAGGTTTTAAAGCCTTCTCTAGGAGTTCCTGGTCTCAGGATGTCATAGATGGACATGTTGGAAGTTTCACTGTGGTAGTTTTGGTGCCTTCCTGTGGTATGATCATGCCTGTTCCTACTTGAGTGAGAATGTTGGAACGGTGTTCTTGATCCATAGCTGAATGGCACTCTGGTGTTTACCGAGCCCGCAGATTGTTCCTGAGCCAGCTTGCTGTCCAAATCATCTAAAACTAAAGGAGAAGTGAATTAATTTTTCTATATGCTTTTGTAGTTTTATAATAATTATAACAATTCTCAGAAGCACCCCTTCTGAGAATCGTATTTTGTTATTATAAATACAACATTAATCTGTTTTTTTTTTCCTTTTTGGTTTTTCATGACAGGGTTTCTCAATATAGCCCTGGATGTCCTGGAACTCACTGCACAGTTCAGACTGGCCTTGAACTCAGATCCATCTGCCTCTGCCTCTTGAGTGCTGGGATTAAAGGTGTGTACTCCCAACACCACCTAGCTAATATAACACTGATCTTGATTATGTTTTAATGATAATCTGACTTTTACAAGAGTGTAATGCAATTTTCTTTCTTTTTCTTTTCTTTTCTTTTTTTTTTTTTTTTG
>CABHPP010142209.1:6106-19583 GCA_902168425.1 Peromyscus attwateri | reverse complement strand
TTTTTTTTTTTGGTTTTTTGAGACAGGGTTTCTCTGTGTAGCTTTGCGCCTTTCCTGGAACTCGCTTGGGAGACCAGGCTGGCCTCAAACTCACAGAGATCCGCCTGCCTCTGCCTCCCGAGTGCTGGGATTAAAGGCGTGCGCCACCACCACCCGGCTTCTTTTTCTTTTCATATAGCTTTAAGGATATAAAATTCTATTTTGGGGCCGAGGAGCTAACTCAGTCAGTAAAATGCTTGCTGTACACCCTGAGACCTGGATTCAAACCCAGAACTCAAGTAAAGAAGCCAGCATAGTGACATGGACTTGTAATCCCAGTAGTGTTGGGGTGGGGGCAGAGACAGGGGGTCCTTGAAGCTCGCTGACCAGCCAGCCTAGCCTAATTGGCAAACTCCAGGTCCCCGGAAGACCTCATCTCAAACAAGACGGGGACTGGAGTGCTGGCTCCATCAGTAGAGTGGTTGCCGCACAAACATGGAGACGTGAGTCTAGATCCTGAATGCCATGTAAAAGGCCAGGCGTGGGGACCTGCACCCCATCGCTAGGAGGCAGAGATAGGGGGTTCCTGGAACTCACTAGACAACCAGTCTAGCCAAATAGGTGAGCTCCAGGTTCAGTGAGAGACCCTGTCCAAAAAAAAAAAAAAAAGGAGGAAGCTGGGTAGATGGCTCAGCAGTCACATAAACCTAATGACCTCAGTCCCCAGAACCTGCATTGAGAAGCTGGGTGTGGTGGCACCATCCATGGGAGTGGCCAGCGCTCTTACAGCAAGATGGGAGGACAAGAATAGGCCAAAACTCTTGTGGACCAGCCACCGCGGAATATGCTTCGCAATGACAGAAACAGCAAGAGAGACCCTGCTTTAAAAAGGTGGATGGGGAGAACCGGCTCCCGAGAGTTGCCCTTTGACCTCTTGATGCGCACAACGGCACACTCGCTTCTGCACTCATGCACACATATGCACACTGTATACAGAAAGTAATCGTCTAGAAGGTAGAGAGCTGGACAGGGAGCTCAGTGGGTAAAGTGCTTACCCAGTACGCATGGAGACCTGTATCCCTCGATGGCATGTTAAAAGCCTGGCACAGCTCGCCTGCAATCTATCACTTGGGAGGCAGAGACAGGGCCGACCTGGTTGGCTGGACCAGCTGGAGTCAGAGAGTTCCAGATTCAGGGAAATATACTACCTTAATAAATAACGTGGAGACTGAACAAGGAAGACATACAATGTCAATTTGGGCTTCTCCATACATGTGCACACATGTGCAAACTCATGTGCACTCACACACATGCAAATATGCACACACACCATTCATACATTCATACGTGAATAAAAAAAAAAAGGTAGAAAGCCACTTAGGAAGACAGTGTTGATCTCTGGCTACCACACACCTACATGTTCACCCACACACACGTGAACACATACACACAAAACAAGGTAGATAGCTCCTGAGGAACCACACACAAAGTTGACCTCTGGCCTCCACATGCAAATGAACATGCGCGCACACACACACACACACACACACACACCTGCATACACACAAACTTTCATACACATGCATGCACACACACAAAGTTGTATTTGTCCTAATGAATTTTAACCAGTGTCTCTCTGTGTATCTGGTGTGTTTACCCTTTGTGCAACATGGTTTAGTAGTAACAGAAGAGAATAATGTAGATTGCAATATGGGCTTGCCGTTGAATTACTAGGCAAGCTGGGAATTATCAATCATGTTTCTCTCTTTCTTTTATATCACTAGGTTGCTGTAATAGTTTAATCTTTAGTCATATCATGAGACTGTAATAAAAATAAGCCTATAAACAGGATGCAATTTCTCAGCTGTCCTGTTAAGAAAACAGCATTACAGGCAAAGGTTCATTACCACCTAATGTACAAATACTAAGTTGGATAAATTTGGACAACGTGTGGAATTTAAAGTTCTACACAATATCATTAGATGATATGTCAATTGTCGATTGCTTTTCCCGGAAACTACTGTAAGACAGTACTTCCTGTGTGAGGCACATAACACTAATTAATAAGTACTCATAGAACCTTTCAGGGATGGCATTTTTACTATTCTTGTTTTATAAATGAGGATTCTGAGGCAGAAAGAGATCAAGTAAAGGCTCAGGTCACTTAGTGCAGTGATTTGGACCCAGACTCTGTCTCCTGAGTCTTAATATTCAAAGGCTTGAACCACGCTTCATATGGAGGCGAAGCTGCTGTTGTCAATCAAACAATGCTGACTTTTATCTTAGGACAAGGTCCCTGAGAGGGTGTTGTCCAAGCCAGGGCCCAGTGACCTCCTTATAATATGAAGGACAGAGGCCGAGCCCAGACCCAGTGCCCATTACTGAAGTGCTTTAGTCTGCAGCTTCAGACAAGCCACCATGCATCATTCAGGTTACTGCTGGCATCGCTTGCTTGGCATTGTATTTAATCATAGTAAACATTTTCCTCCATTAAATTGTTAGAATTTTAATATAACTGCACTCTCCTTAAGGTTTTTAGATTTTTCTAAGACTTGCCTTATAATAGACATTATTATCATATATATTTTATGATGACTACAAATCAATTATGCACTTATTAATGAAATAGTCATTAATAAAAATCATATCTGACACAGAAATAAGTATTTTCCAAAGTGCTGTGGTTCCGTGTCTACATAAATCTTTCCTCTGAAGTGATGTAAATGACTTTCTTTAGTTATCTTAGTTGCTATTTAAAGTCTCTTGTGTTTTGCTTTTTTAACTAAAGAATCATGGAGAGTGAGACATGTCAGCATCTGAGTGTGCACAGTGGCAATGTATGGATAAGTAATGTGCTGATTACATCTGGGCTGGCACCAGAGGGATCTTTTCCCTTGTCTTCTGCACTGCTCTGTAAGTGCTCTTGAGTTGACAGATGACAGGATTCATTTTGATCACTAAGATCTTATGAGGAAGGAAGGGACTCTTGATGAAAAATCATTGGATTGCTATCACTGAAATAATCCACAAAAAAGTATCATTTATTCATTAAATTATCATTATCACTATGCCAAATTATATGGTAGGGAAAAAAAACTCTACAGAGTTAATAAAATCTGTCTAAAACAAATGATAAAAATTCTTTCCTTTGAGCTGTTTATACCCTCCCCCCACACTAAAGCCTTATGTTGACCACAAAACAAAAGACATTTATAATAGAAAAAACTGGGAATAGTCATTACTCTTTGTGTGCTTCCTCACTGCAAAGCTGCTGAATGATCGTGGACTTAACTTTTCTAATGGCCAATCTTATTGTGATACAGAATAACCCAGGTAAGGTGGACCATGGTATCAATAGTAAGATTCATGTGCATTGTGTACTCCTGGAATCCAGGTCAGCGCAGGTGAATTGTTTAACGATTACTGGATTTCATCACAGTGGTCTATGCCCTAATCAGGAACAATAAAAGACTCTTAAGAGCAAGCTTTATAGATGTATTTCTTTTTGACCTGAGGTAAAACATTAAACATTATTATCAGCCTGTATGTGTGTCAGTCTTGATCTAAGAATATTCGCTTAGATTATATTTAACTACAAGGTTCTTCAAGATTCGGGTTCAGAGGCTAGAATGGAATCCTCTTCAGAAAGCAAGTTCAGGCCTTGATTTGTTTAGAGCATTTCAGTACGAACTGTGAGTATTGGCCTCTGTGGTTCCTGCGATTCCCAGGGAGATCTGATGCATGAACTTACCTTGGAAAAACTCACTTTCCAGCGGGGAAGAATCCCATGGTGGAGGCATGCCGCTCTCCTCCCTCATGATGGCTGGCTTAGGGACAAACACACTGGCGACTGGCTGATTCCCAACTGGTGAATTGTATAGTTTTGCCTGTCAATTTTAAAGTAGAAAAGATAAGATTTCACATCTTCTCTAGCTAAAATACTTGTATGTTCCCCTAAAATTGTCCATGTTCTAGTCTAAGAGCTACTGATCAATTTTCTGAACATTTATGTCTCAATTTAGTGTTTTCTTGTTTTTGCCATTTATAATGGATCAGTAACTCCCCTACACATACCCTTGTCTGCATGCTTTCCTAGATATATATTCACACATACGTTAACCTACACATGCACTCATATGTACACTCACCTATACACACACTCATATACATGTTCCCTTATGTATATCCTCATATGCACACTCCTCTATACTTACCCTCCTAGGCATGGTCCCTGTAGAAACCCACAGAGGCAGGCTATCTAGTGAGACCTTACTCAGGGTCAGAGAACCTAAGCTTGCTTTACCTGTCAGGGATGCATAATGAGATGATTTGGCCAGAGGTGTGTTTACCAGGTGTTTGGAAGGGTCTACATTTGGCTGTATGGTGTGCTTTGATCTTGCAAGGAGGAGGTCTTTTGCCTCTCTCCTTGGCATATTATAAAAAGCCCCTTTGAATAAACCTAGGCGCAACTGGGTGTTGACTCAGGGCCCTCCCGAAGTTATCCTGTGTCTCTGTTTTTCTTATAGTCTCTATCTTTCTACCTAATATTTCCTTATTCTTCTCTCCTTCACCCAAAAACTCTTCATTAGGTAGGAGCAGGTCAGAGCTGGACTCTCACAGACTCCCACAGGTCTCCTACACATATCCTCACATGCATGATCCCCTACACATACCCTTATATGCATATTCCCTACACACATTCATATGTACACTCCCCTATATATAAATTCACATACACTATCCTACACACACATTCATATATACACTCCCTACATATACATTCATATGTGCAATTTCCTATACATAATTCAATGTATGTTGATTCTTTTAGTAACAATGTTAAGGCAGACTCTTATAAAATTAAGCAGGGCTTATGGGAGGAGGGTGATTCCTGGCAATCAGGAAATTAACCTTTCTCAAGTTGGGAGTATTATCTCCATGGTGCTAATGGCTGAGACTTTGGATTTCCTAACTGCATTTTCTATAACAAGCATCTTAGCCACTGTCTAGGAGGACCTTGAGTTTTGTGAACTCAAAGGGCTTTGGAAAAGACAGTGTTTCTGTCCAGAGGTTATTCTGAATGACGGAACAGAGAGGAGACAGAGAGAGTGACTGAGTACAGGTGACATGAAAACAGAAGGGAGGGCAGGGACAGGAGGGAAGAGGACAGGGGAGGGGGGAGTGAGTGAGGAGGGGACAAGGGGCAAGACAGAAAGCGTGAAAACGCCGGAAGAGAACTCATCACATTCACGGTAATTTTTAAAAAGAATCAAGTGATATTTTAAGAGGAAGAAAAGGAGAATGGGGAACCCCTGCCCCCGCCCCCGCCCCAGCCCTGAGCAGGTTTAGTAGTTCTGAAACTAAGGGGTTGAAAGGTAAGAGCTTGCATATCTTTTTAAACTACTGCTACTTTTAAAGGATTTAGGAGACAGATACAAAGCTAAAGTTGTATTCCTTAAAACAAACAAACAACTAGCAAGTGTTCATGTTGACATCAAATTCAATTACTGTCTTACTTACAAGCTTGGTTTGTCCTTACGACATTGGGATAGTTATCCACTCCACACCTTCACTGTCCTATGGGAGAACCCCACCTGCAGTTCTTTCGTCCAGCTGGCTCTGTCAGGCCAGTCCCCTGCCTCAGTCATCCTGCCTGGTGGGATCCCTGAGAGGACTGGCAGCTGTGGTCCTTTCCTGTCTCTTTATTTCCAGCTCACTCTGCTACCCAGTCCTTGCCTTTTGAGTCACTCTGCTCCCTAGTGTCCGCTTCACGTCACCTAACATCTCATCTTGTCTATAAAGCGGAAGCCCAAAGGCCTAACCCTGCTGAGGCCCTGATTTTTAAATTCCTTCCCCACAGGCTGAAAGGCCAGGTCCTCTTGTGCCCTCACACCCCTTTGTTTCCCCCAGAAGCCTGCCCAGGTCTCACTGACTTGTGTTTGTAGCTCTATGGGCATAAGGAATACTCACAGAGGGGGCTTCTTAACAAAGAAACAATACTCCCATGATAATCTATTCCTTAGTGGATATAACCTATCACACAAATATACAAATCTAAAGTAAACAAAAGGAATAAAACTTTGACTATAGACACCCACTAGAGATAAGAGAGCTGAAAGTTAATCCCTTGAAAAACTGGTTAACGTTAATTCTTTTATCCCTAGAGTACGAAGAGGCTTCTCTTTTGTACTCTCCCATGGCTCTTCAATTTTCTAGTTTTGTTTCGTTGTTTTGAGACAGGGTCTCACTTTGTAGCCCAGGCTGACTTGGAACTCACTAGGTGGCCCACCAGGCTGGCCTCAACTTCACAGCAATTTTCCTGCCTCGGTCTCTCAAGTGATTGGAGGTGTGCACCACAACACTGGCTCAGTTCTCCATTTTAATAACAACTTGTTATAGATGCTGTAAGTCCATTATGCCCAAATCCATAGTTTTGATACTTGGTGCTGTTAGGATCCTGCCCTCCTTCCTGCACGTGTGCGGCTTGGGGTCTTGCATCTTACACCATCAGCGGGCGCCAGCAACGAAGTACCCACCCTAAAAAGTCGGCTGCAGCCGGGCGGTGGTGGCGCACTTGGGAGGCAGAGCCAGGTGGATCTCTGTGAGTTCGAGGCCAGCCTGGACTACCAAGTGAGTTCCAGGAAAGGCGCAAAGCTACACAGAGAAACCCTGTCTCCAAAAACAAAAACAAACAAACAAACAAACAAAGCCGGACTCGGACCCCACCCTCTCTCTCTGCTCTCTCCTCCCTCCCATCCCCTACTTCTTTCTAAGAAACCTCTTTGTAACTCTGGTAGTCGTGGCCGAGGCCCGTGACTTTTCCACCAGTAACCAGCACCGCCACCAGTGCCGTTTAGCATAACCATCAGGTATAGAATGGGTTTACTGGATAAAAGTCACCAAGCATCATTTTCTCTTCACCATCAAACACAACCAAACAAATTTTGGCTTTCCTCTATGCAGACCAGAGTACATGCCTGTGGTCTCCTGGGTCTTGATTTTGCATAGCAAATATTTACAGTGAAATGGAAACATGTGTCCTGGGGGCTGAAGTGAGAGATGAGCCTCTGTAGGGTGGAAGGTCCCTCTCTCTAGGGACCAGGTTCTTTTCATTAAGACCAACCCTACACACTCAACATATCCACGCTACTTCTGGTAGAGAGATGTGAATTGAATGACTGAGAAAAATACCAAGATTTTACTAACGTGCGGCTTTAACTCTGAAGCTGATCGATGGTTGGCACCAGGCAGAAAGAGGACCAAATGTCATCTTTGCTCTGCAGACCCTTTTTATTTAAGCGATATGGGAGAGATTATCTGTAGTTGTTTTCTTACCAGAAACAAGTGGATGCTGATTACCAAAGGCATTATTTTAAAGACCACGAGTGGGATATTTCTCAGCATTTTAATAATCCCAAGAAGTCATACAAATATTGTCTCCGCCTTCAGGAAACTGAAGTTTCAAGAGGCCATGCCATTTGCTTAGGTCCCACTGGAGCAGGGAGAGGATTCATTCCCAGGCTGTTGGATTTTAGAATTCTACCGAATCTCATTGCTCCTGGTAGACTCCCACAGTTTTGGTCTATCAGTATGCTCTATCCAGGTAATAGGGATTTTCTTCAGCTAAACACAGGCCTCACAGTACCTTGGGAACAGCCACAGTCCCTTTTGACCCAGATCAGACATTGACCCTCAGTTGGGGCTCAGTCCTGCCCTCTTCGATGCAGAGTCACCACAGAATGAGAAGTTTATTTCCCCTTCTTGGCTAAGAGGATGGAGTTTGAACACCTCTTTACAGCAAAATCATGGCAAGGCACGTTCCCAACTTTTGATGTCAGCCTTTCTTTCCCTCTGTCCTGATTTCCTGGGCTCCAAGCTCTGACACACACAGTGTCCCAAATATCACAGACTTCTAGACCTTTGTCCTTGTATCCTTGATTTTTGCTCTTTCTCAGCCTTTTCTCTTAGAAATGGCTACTCATCCTCCAAAGTCCAGGTATTACTTTCTTCACAGGAGCCTGTTTTCAACTCTCCCAAGCAGAATTCATTCCCACCAGTATTTTTACACCCTTCTGGAATTTCACATTACAGCATCATGTTCAGAGTTTGCTTTCTTTTCATTTTTCACTCTGACACTAGCTTTCTTTCTTTCCTCCTGACCAAAATTCCACTCTCCTAACCAAGGATTCAAAGACAGATGAGTCAGGTTCTGGAGGTGGCCAGCCTCCAAAGGTAGCAAGAATGCAGCGCATCCTCATTTGTACATCATGAACACCAACAAAACATGTAGTTGGCAAGGGGTGATTACTGCCAATTTCAAGATGCTCCCCTCTACAACCCCAGTAATAATTTCTCCTTCTGGACTTCTCTAAAATACTTTAAAAAATTTGTGTGTGGAAGTGGTAGCATGGTGTGTGCATGTATGTGCATGTGTGTGTGTGTGCAGGTGCATGCACCTATGTGTGCACCTACCAAAGTCAGGAGGATGCGGTGTCTTCCTCTATCAAATTCCACATTATTCTCCCGTCTCTCACTAACTCTGAAGCTCACCATTTTGGCTGGACTGGCTGGCTAGTGAGCTCTATGATCCACTCGTTTCCACCTCCCAATGCTGGGGTCACAGGCATGTAACCTGGCTCTTACGTAGGAGCTGAGGATTTGAACTCGGGTCCTATGCTTACACAACAAGTGTTCTTCCCCACAGAGCCACCTCCCTATCCCCTCTAATACATCTTTTTTCTACTCATCTGCTACCAACATTCTTATTTTTTAACACAATTACTCACTCATTTAAAAAAAAATTACAGGGCTGGAGAGATGCCTGAGCACTGGCTATTCTTCCAGAGGACTTGGGTTCAATTTCCAGCACCCATATGGTTGCTAAAAACTATCTGGAACTCCAGTTCCAGGGATCCAATGTCTTCTTCTGACCTCTGTGGGCACTGCATGCATGGGGGGTCCAGACACACATGCAGGTAAAACACTCATACATAAAATAAAAATAAATAAATCTTTAAAACTGTTTATTTATTTGAGGGTGTGTACCATGGCATGTACGTGGAGGTCAGAGGACAACTTGTAGGAATCAGGTCTCTCATTACACCATGTGGAGTCCCCTGAGCCATCTGGCCAGCCCTCAGTTACTTTTTTTTCTTTTTTTTCGAGACAGGGTTTCTCTGTGTAGCTTTGCGCCTTTCCTGGGTCTCACTTGGTAGCCCAGGCTGGCCTTGAACTCACAGAGATCCCAGGCTGGCCTCGAACTCACAGAGATCCACCTGGCTCTGCCTCCCGAGTGCTGGGATTAAAGGCGTGCGCCACCACTGCCCGGCTACTTTTTAATACTGTACTTCTTGTATCTTTTCTCCTTGGATCCTTTTAACAACTATGCTATCTAGTTAAGGATCACCCCCACTTGGGGGATAAAGCAACCAAATTTCAGCTAAGTGTCTTACTGATGTCACACGAATGATGTACGGTAGTGGTGGCTCTTCACCCTCATCTAACCTGAGCCCAAACCCTGATCTGTAACCTTTGCTAATGCACATATCTACATGTCAATCCGACTGAAAGGAGGAACCTCGCCTGAAACACACCCTCCCCTCCCGTGTGGAGTGACACTTTGCACGTAGTTATGAACGGACTTCTGACATGCCCAGATAGAAAACCACACAGGGGAGGTTACTAGTAAAAATTACAACAGGAATGAGCTATTGAAAACATTTTCCACTCAGGAGGCAAAGGCAGGCTGGTCTACAGAGTGAGTTCCAGGACAGCCTGAGCAACACAGACAAACCCTGTCTTGGGTAGTGGGGGAGGAGGAAAAATTTTCTCTATTAGGACCCATAAAAGCATGTTGAAGGGAGGACAGCATAGTGGTTACACATAAGTGCTACACAATCATTGCCTGGCTTTGCCCAGGAACGTCTACCTCAGTGGTTCTCAACCTGTGGGTCTCAGCCTCTTTGGGAGTCAAATGACCCTTTCACAGCATATCAGCTATCCTGTGTATCAGATATTTACATTACAATTCATAACAGTAGCAAAGTTACAGTTGTAAAGAAGCAACAAAAATGATTTTATGGTTGGGGCAGGTCCCATGAGGAACTGTATTAAAGGGTCGCAGCATCAGGAAGGTTCAGAACCACTGGTGTACATTTGCTCTGGGTAAATGACTTAACCTTCTTGTGACTTTGTTGGTAAAATGAAACTTAGAACAATAACAAAGCAATACTTCCTCTGCTGAGAACATTGGCTGATTGAACAGCTGGGAACCACTGAGAATGGGGGGCCAGGTCTTAGGCGAGTCCTCCATACCGACTGTCACCATTCTTGGGTTATAAAGAATTTTCCGGAAAACTCCTGAGAGTACGTTGAACTCGTGAGCCAGGCAGGTTCCCCACAGGACATTGTACGATGCTGTCTTTCAGGAAACAGGGAACATAAAAGCCGCTGAGGGAAACGAGCCCTTTTATACAACTTCAGTGCCCTCTGCTGATACTGTCTGCAGTGTTGACATAACTAGACAAACAAAAGCTCCTGTCAGAGGGTAACCTTCAAACATTTGAGAGCTTCCTAGGGTGGCCAAACCTGCAGAGCGGCTATGGGAGCTGGAACCCACGCCGCCTGATATTATCAAATGCCTTGGTAAAGTCAACAAATTAAAATTTCAAGGTGCTCCTGGATTTGTTCTGTGTCTCCTTTCCAGCAGGGATTACATTTAGCAACATGTTCTAGGCCCTGTGGCTTAAAAATCATGTATTCATTTCTGCTTTCAGGTCCTGGACACATATGCTATCCCAGATAGGGGTACATATAACATACAGAAAACTGAGATGCTATCTAGTTGGAAAACGCCACACTGGAGATGTGTCCCTCCAGAGACAATGCTGGTGGCAGTAAGCTAAGCTAGAATGTGTTCAGAAAAACGAAGAACAATTAGCTGGCCCAGGTCACACCTTTTTATTTATAGCTTGAGCTAGCCTTCACTTGCTATGTAGCAGAGGCTGCTGTGAACTTCAGATCCTCCTGCCTTCACCTCCCAAGTGTTGGAATTATAGACATGCATCACCACACAGTGGGTTTGTCTGATGCATGCACATGCAAGTGTGAGTGTGTGTGTGCGTGTGCATGTGTGTGTGTGTTGAGATACAGTCTCATATAGCCCAGGCTCAGGCTAGTCTTGAACTTGCTATGTATACAGAGTAGGGAGGCACTGTTACACATCCCTCAGTATACCAGACAGCGCCCTCACAGAGCAAGGTTCAGCTGAAAATGTCCATGGTGCTGAGTCTGAGAGGAATCTTGGGCTGGCTAGGTGATCTCTAAGTTTCCATCTAGCACCAAGCATCCAGTGTTTCTGAAATGCTTTGTCTCTTTTTAAGTTGTGCAAATGTTTAATTAGCAATTGCCCTCTCTTGTGAGAGGGGGGTCAGTCAATCACATAGCAAACCTCACACAAAACACTAACATCCCCTGTACCATTCCTGCCCAGCTGCCTATCAAGTGGTGGGAAATTCATCACCTCAGATCTTGGCAAGAATTCCCGTGGCATCAACAGTCAACTTCCAGGACGCCACACACAATTCTGGCTTTAGGCAGAACTTCCACTCTTTCCCATTTGTCACCAGTGGGAGCTTCACTCACTTGCTCACTGGCAGGTCCCTTCCATGCTAACAGCTCATTGAAAGTGGCAACCAGGGTCTCAAAGGAAAAGATCTGCTGATCCTCAGATTCGAGTTTCAAATCCTAAGAATGCCACGTTAACTCTGCCACTTTATATAATACAGACACCCACATTGCTTTTTCTAGAAACTCTGCATCTCCTTCATATCCCTAGACTCATAAACATCGGAGGATGCTCAAACATTCCTCCAGGAAAACCGAGCGCGCAGAAGCATCTAGGACCATGGTCTTGTCTTCTTAGAAAACAGAAGTAGAGGTAGAGCACATGCCACCCCAGTCCACGGCTGAGTTAGGGTGAAGTCTCTGCAGGTAGCAGTTCACTGGGGTCTATCTACAAAGAGAGAGCGTCAGGGCGGGCCAGCTGGAGGCACAACTGACTGCCAGCTGTAAAGTTTCTGACACAGCTTTTCTAATTTGAATCTAGGATTTGCCTTTGGTTCCCTGGATGGATACTCACCGCAGTTGTATCCCTCACAGACACAGAAGGTCCTACACGGTCATCACACCTGTAGAAAGAATTCGAAATCATTTCTTTGAAGAGGTTGACTTTCACCAGGAAGAAAAAACAATAGCACATTTACTGTTACATGCCAATATCAAGAGAGGATAAGATGTATTTCTAATGCGCTAAAGGAGGACACCTCTTAGTGTCCTTAGTGCATCATTGAGCAAAATTTCGGAAAACCTTTCCGGTGGTTGTTTAGAATTGATGTTCCTGCCTTTGCCACCCAAGTAGACTTGCATTTGAGCACAGCATAAAAGCATGTAACAAACTGTTTACAGCTGCTCAATGTTTATTATATGTCCGACACTGATTTTACTCAGACACCCCATGGTGTGTGATCATGGCTGTTCCCATTTGTTATAAAATAAAATGCAGGGAAGTTGGGAGACACAGGGCCAGAATTAATTCATAAGAACCACTTAAAAAATAAACCTTACAAAAATTGCTCCCAGGTGATTTTGTTCATAAAGACGCCCATCTTAACGTGACATTATTTTGGAGGTAAGCAAGTATGTTTTCAATGCTTCTCTGAATTCAACAATAAAGAGAAAATGTTACAATTCCTAAGTCCAAAACAGAGGTATGGGCTGGCACCACGGCTCAGCAGGCAAAGGCACCTGCCACCAACCCTGCCGACCAGAGTTGGATCCCTAGGACCCACATGGTGGAAAGAGAGAACCAGCTCCCACAAACTGTGCTCTGACCTTCATACACACGTTGTGGTATGCACATACATACACAAAATAAAGAAATATAAAAATGAAAAGAGATAGACGTTGAGCTCAGCGATCTATAGTCCCCCCCACATACACAAAATAAAGAAATATAAAAATGAAAAGAGATAGACGTTGAGCTCAGCGATCTATAGTCCTGTGCCGAGGCGTGTTCTTCCCGATCCTGATTCAGGGTTAGTAGACTGTCATGACTCACAGCTCTTTGCGAAAGTAGGCCACCTCCTCCTCCAAGGCAGCAGCAAGGGACTCAAGAGTTACACAAGTTGGGACTGTGGATTTGAACGGTCAAAAGTGGCTGAGCAACAGCTGTCCACATCTACTTCCCCACTTCATGGCTAGTGAAAGTCGACCATAAAAGCTGGGAGACTAGCGGTTTCATCTTTTAAAGATAGCCATAGCTGCTTTATAGTTGATCTCAGATTTTGAATAGAAATTGAACTAATGTTGTGGATTTTTTTCATACTGTCCTGAAATATTAGTTCTACTAATAGTATCTGCATGTTAAACACAGGTCAGGATTCCTTACCCAGTGTGCTTGGGATCAGAAGTGTTTCAATTTTTCATTCCTTTCCTCCCC
>CABHPP010142208.1:0-39929 GCA_902168425.1 Peromyscus attwateri | reverse complement strand
CCTACAGGCCTAGAATATCTGACAGACTTTTCTGCGAGGCAGAAATTTTGAAGGACTGTCCTTGTCTTGGCAAAGTTCAGCAGTTGCCTTCTTTTGTGTCCTGCTTGTCCAATTTAGACAGCATAGTGTCAATAGTGGAGGCAAGGGCATTTTATTTGCCTAGTGGCTGACTTTACCACAAAGAAAGCAAACTCCATATGGGAGTTCTTCAATGCCCACCATCGAACAGAAGTATTTCACTATCATGAAAAATCTTATGTTATTAAAACATCTTCAGTGTCATATTCTGTAGGTCTCTGAAGTGTTTGAAGAACATTTATTTATCTAAAATGTATTTTTGTTTGACCTTGAAAACATAACTAACATGGCCACAAATCTGATTGTTAGATAACTAACTACTAATCTGTATTTCTTAAATATCATAAATAGTTTATAATAATAACTTTTAAGGACTATAAATTTACATTATATTGTTAAATAAGTACATAGGTACAATACCTTAAACAAGAGCAGAAACATATATAGTATTTAAAAAAACCTTTAAATTTGTATCAATATACAAAAATCCATGCCAATGTAAAATATTTAAGACTAGTAGTTGCTCTTTTAGTTTAAAAGTAGATTCAGTAATCTACCCTTTTATCCTATCATTCCTATATGGGGAATGTATTTTCTTCTCAGAAAGAGATCCCTGACTCTAACCTCCTTTGTTTAGTTTTTCCCCTGACCATAACCCGTCACAACTTACACCCAACCCCCCTAAACAATGACAAACATCTGTAATCCACCAAATGAATAAAAACCACTGACCCCCACCTGTTGGGAATGTGGACACTGTGTTCTTTAAAGTTTGAGTGTCAGTGCGAACTAATCTCCCACAACAGTCCATGGCTTTAAAGAGACATTTCACAGTGGAAGTTCAAATCTGCTCACTTAACAATGCAAATTCACCAAAGGTGTCCAAAGCAGCTTCCTTTTAAGACTCAGACTATAACAAGGATATTCTGATTTTTTACCTTTGTGTGGAAATTCACCAAAGCTCCTGGCACTCCCCTAGAGATGGAAGGTGTGTTGCAGTGATGTGCAGTGGTTGACTACCAGCTGGCTCTAGGAGGAACCAGTCTCAAATAGTACCACCTGCCCCTTACCATAGTGTAAATACTTCTTCTTGGGCCAGTGGCAAGACCCCAGTGCAATATCTCTGACCTTGGGGTTGGGAAGAGTTGCTCCAGGACCAGCTAACTCCACAACAGTCTTGAAAGGCTATGAGTCATTGTGGGAGAGGGCATGGGAACTGGAGAGGCAATGGTTGGTCTACGCTTTTCCAGACACTTCCTTTCTTTGCTTTAGAATCCTTTATCAGAACTTCCAAAAATCAGAACAAAGAGGATTTTGTGGATAGGATGGTCCCGTGAGAAGACACATGAGTTCCTTTGTTCCATCTCAAATAGCATTGCATCAGTCACTAATGGAAGAGGGGCATGGACAGGCTAGGAGCTTTGCCCTCCTGGATCCTCTCCTCTCATCCTCCAAGGTCTTCTCATGGGGGGATGTTACTCCTTCCATCTTAAAGAAATAAAACCCAAGTGCTAGAAGGGTGAACCCCTATCTGCCCTTGAACACTACAGTCCATGCTTGTATATCTACAAAGTCAATTTAACCCTTGTGAGACATGGAATAGTTGGGGTTTATAAACCGGAGAATTGGTCACTAAGGACAGGCAAGCACTCCACTGCAGTGCCGAAACTGTCACATGCTTCCTCCACACATGGTGATGGTTATACCTTGAAGGCCACACGAAATCAGATGCCATCCTCCTGTGCCCACAGCAGAAAGAGTGGTGGACAGGACACAGGAGATGCCCAGTTAGGACTTGCTTTCTCTGAGCCGAGGGCTGGTTGCTGTCAGGGCAGGATGGAGCCCAGCTCACCATCTCCTCCTTTAGGTCCTCAGAGTCAGAAATTTGAGGACACACAATCCAAGCTTCTCTTCCATCTTTTCTATGAATTACTGGGTGATGTTGAATGAGTCAGTCCCTTCCTTTCTTGGGGTATCAGCAAACCCTTAACTATAAGCCATGGCTATTTGTAAACACATCATTGAATCTCTGTGTTGTGAGGGAGGAGGGAAGGAGTGGGGGTAAAGAGAAAGAGAGAGACCAAGAGAAAAAGTGGATACAGAAAGGGTAGGGAGACAGACAGACAGACAGACAGGGGTGAGAAGGAGAGAGAGTTCAGACAATGAGGGTAAGCCCCTTGAGGACAGAAATTTTGTCTTACCAAGTTTACTTATTCAGAACTTATCACCAGTAATATCACCCCTATGTGATAAGGAATGAGTCATTTGTCTGCGGCAGTTGTCCCCAGGTGACTGGGATATTTATTGCAGCTCTAAGGGTGATTTGTAAAAACCCCTCTCTGGATTTTGCAAAAAAAGGACAGCTACACTGTTACATTTCTAAAATTAGGACTAGACTTCCATTTATTTATATTTTAATGAGGGCTTGTTTTCAAAGCAAAACAACCTTTCCGGAGCTACCACTAGCAACTAATAAATTGGGAATAAATAAAATATGACACTGTAAACTGCACCCCCATAATCTATCATCTGCACATCTGCTGTGGACGGTGAGAGACAACGATAACCCTTTGGTTTAATTGGGCTCATGAGCAGGAGCATATGCGTGATAATGGTCCCATTGACATTGCTTTGCACCCAAGGAATGAAATTAATGCCTGCTAGCATATGAAGCTCTATGGGGTCCTCTCTCCCCTGGAAGTACTGCTATTAGCACAAACAGGAGTCAAGCTTGGGCTTTAGGGCTACAAAGGCGCCCTTGGGGTGCAGCAGCAGAAAGGCTACCCAATATTCAATGGGGCTGTGCACTCCTGGAAAGGCCTGTACTTGTCAGAGGGGGCTCTCTGCAGGTCTGGCTGCAACCTTAATGGAAGTGCCTGGTAACGACAGCTAATTGCATATGTGAGCACATATATTGACATGTATAGTGTGTCTCTCTGATCTTTGCTCCAGAACTGGATGGTGTACTGTGCTGGGAATAGTAGAAGCTCACTGCTTATCCTATGCCTTGGGCTTCATGTCAGTGGCTCTCTCAAACACAGATCTGGTGAATTCCATCCCTTTTGGTACCAGGAGGGCAGTTTAATTCTGGGTGCTTCTTCCATCAGAGAGTTAAAGCGATGCCAAGGAGGCTACCAGACAGATTCAAAACGCACATCCCGCTCCTGTTTCCCTAGGATGGGTGCATGCCCCAAGCTCACCCATCATGGGCAGGATAAGAAAGAAAAGCATTATCATACTGGTACCCTGGGCGAGAGCAAGCACAAGAGGTGGGCTCCTCTTCAAGGGTCCTGTCGTCTGTTTCTAGCAGGCTTACTTCATGGAGATCCCAAAGGTCACCCTGCCCCCACCACCTGCACCGTGGAAGTCAGCTTCAGGAGCATGTTCCTAGTTACGATGGGGCTGAAAACCCAGCCTTCCTGAGCCCAGAGCCTGGAAGCTGAGTAACACAAGGCAATTATCTGTTTTGAAGGAATCCTCTGATTTGACATTCTTAAGGAGTCACAGACGTCTGATTTCATAATATAATTTGTAGAAGTAAAAAAGGCGAGTTAAACATTTGCTTACACATATCATGTTTACATGTGTTCAAAGAACTTTCCAGAACTTTGCAGTCTCATCCAACGGCATCTTTTTTAAGCTCGCTTCGCTCTCGTAGGTTTGCAAACAAATTCCACAGCACATTCAACCGCAAATTGATTTACTTTTGGGGAAAGTCCTCGAGTTTCGCGACTTTCTTCGTGCTGTTTAATGTACACACAGATGTAAAAAAGAAAAAACAATCTCCTTAGACAGGAACACAAATCTGGCATTCGGAGGAGTTGGGTTTTTTTCTTTTTTTTTTTTCATTTATTCTCAAAATGAAAGGAAAGCAGCAGTGGATGCGATCCAGATTGCCAAGCAGCGTACAAATGACTTCTTGGGCCCTGCCACAGTAGTGACTGACAGCCACGGCTTGGGCAGGGTGGATGAGGGAGAGAGAAGCATCCCGCAGGAAGGAAGCTATGTTCCACTCAGCACCCAGCACCATTATCCAACGGCTGCAGAGACAAGAGTCATCTTCAACTGCCTACTTCCTCTCATCTCCCATTGAGTTAGATCCCTATGTCCCATGTTGGTGGCTGTCCCGTCCCTGGGCTGTCCACTTGCTCCGTGACACTATGCTGTTCATTGCTCAACCTTGAGGCTCCTAGTGGGAGCCTCCTAGCTGATCTCACTAATTCTATACTCTTCATATTCCACCTCACGCTCTTCACTGCTGCCAGAGAGAGAGTCTGAACCCACACCTCAGATGTACTGACACCCTTGTTAAAGCCACAAGGATTCCCCTTCCTCCCAACCAAGGGGCTGCCTCCTTAGTGCAGTGCTGAAGACATATCTCACTGTCCAGCAGTGTCCCCAGGTGAGCTCCCTGTTCATCCTGGTGACATTGGCACTCATGGTTCTATTGACTGGGAAAGTCTTCCTGATGTGTTTCAGTCTTGAAAAACTCTTGCTCCTCATTCAGAACATTCAAAGATGCTATTTCTAGAAATAATCTGAACCAACATAGGGCCGGGATGTTGTTCCCTGTGTAGAGAACACATACTTCTTTTCTGTAGTGTCTTAGTGTCTGCCAGTCTATAGGCTTTCTTCTCCTCTCTCTCTCTCTCTCTCTCTCTCTCTCTCTCTCTCTCTCTCTCTCTGTGTGTGTGTGTGTGTGTGTGTATGTGTAGTGTAGTGTGTGAGTGTGTGTGTGTCTGTGCAGGTATGCATGCACATATTTATGGAGGTCTGGAAGTCACTGTCAAGTGTCTTCCTCAATAGGTCTCCACCATATCTTTGGAGACAGAGTCTCCACTAAACACGGAGCTTGTTGACTTGGTTAAACTGGCTGCCAGCAAGCCCTTCTGTATCTGCTTCCTCAGTGCTGAGTTTATAGACACATGCTATTGTGCATGGCTTTCATGTCGATGCTGAAGACCTGAACTCAGGCCCTCGTGGTTGCTCAAGGAACACTTTATTCCATCCAGGAATCTCCCTGGCCCCCATGTGCCATTGACTAGTGTTTATTCTGATAAAATCCAGCTTTTATGAGAGATGAGCTGTGCTTCTCAGGGTTTTCCAAAACCCTGTGTCCTTTATCATCATGTGCAATAGTAAACATGATTTCTAAAAGCTATGCACACTGTATGCAATGTTTCAAATAAAGAAATAGATGATTAAACCTGTCCTTGAAAGCATAATATATGTAATAATGCCAAAGGTTTTGGCTCAGAGGCAACCTACAGTGTCCCAAACTTACTGCATAAAAAGAAATAGGATCCCTGTATCATGCTAAGGGGCCTGAACAAAATGAACACGCTCTATTGACTTCTCATCCTCAGACATCATCCTTCTATGCAGATATCTTCTGCCCTGGTACCCAATGGTCTGACATGAGAAGATGCTCTTTAAGAAGGCTAACTCCCATGAAGGGCTGGAGATCCTAGGAGAGGGAGGGCAGGGAGTCTTCTCCTTCAGTTGTGAGGACAAGTGCTAGTATGGCCAAGATCTCAGAATGCCAAGTCCATGCCATCTTGGCTGGAGTTTAGGACAGTTCTTGCCCTGTTCCCTGTACCCATTCCCGCCCACTCCTTTAGAGGTGGATACTGGTCTTTGTAAGGCATCTCCAGAAAGATGCTGAAAGTGCCAAGGACCATATCCCCAGCTAAATGGATCCACTGAATGCAGCATTAATAGCATGGAATTAAGGAGGCCGAAGTTTACCAACAAACACATCCTCCAATCTGCCTGACTGCTGTCCCTCAATAAAGGAGCATATGTCCAGCTGCCTGCCTTCCAAGGTTTTGGGGTTTGCTTTTGCTTAATTGTTTTTGAGAAGTTAGTAAATAACCCAGTGTCTGGGCTGTGAAGGTCTGATTTGTATGCAACCTGGTTGGCAGCCGGCGGTCCTGGGCAGCCCTCACTTGCAGCCAGAGTGTATCCATTAAAGCTTGGAAACCCACAGTGTTAATAGGAACCAGGCAGGGAAAGTGAGCTTAGACCAGGAATGTGTCAGCAGGGACTCCAGCTCTGCTCATCTGTGTGGGACCCAATCCTGTCTCATACAGGCAGCCCTGGAGTGTCTCAGGAAAGGTCTTGGCAAGGGTACTGGGTCCAAGACCTGAGCCTTTCTGGGTCTCTTCATCCAAGCTGATGATTATCAGAAGCTCCATCCCATCCCAGTCGCTGGGGTCACTCTGATGCTAAAAACCTTGGTGTCTCCATCTCCTACCTCCCAGCTTGTCTACCTTCCTCATCTACTCCTATTCATCTCCATCCCCATCCCACAAAATGGTCAGAAACCCAAGCATTCCACTGAAAGAGTGCAGTCTGGCAGAGCCAGACATGAGGAAGAAGAGGAGGCTGAATGAGATGGGATGGTGACCTTTCTCAGGGATCACATCTACAGAGCTTTCACCTGTGTCCCCCGGAACCCCAGCCTTCAGTTACCCTGTGGGAACAGCATTCAGTGCTATTTGTCGATGCCCATGCCCATCATGGAAGCTCCATCCTCTGAAGCCAACATCCCTGCTCCAGCCAAGGTGGGCAGGTATGTGTGTGCTGGAGCAAGAGGGGACTCCACACAGGGGGACCAGGAGCTGAGGGGACAGAAGCTGAGGCTGTGTCAGGGTCCTGGCCATCAGTGCAGGATTGAACATCTACAGAGAAAGTGGCCAGCCAAGAGTTCACTTCACCTTTTCTGTGTGTGTTTTTTTACACTGGGTCGTATTTTTCAGCAGAAACGGGCTGATTCATGTGGGACTGCTGCCCAGGAACTTCCAACAACATTCTGGCAACTGGGGGAGATGCCGCTAGACGACTTGGGTCTGGGGTAGGGGTGAGGAGGCTATGCTGTTCTTATCAGCAGAGGGGAGGGGGTTAATTTTCATTGTAGAAAACTTGAAAATACCAAATGGATACAAAGATGCAAACTATCTATGACGGCATCACCCAGGGATCTTGCTTACCTCATCATCGAAATATTATTTTAGATATCTCAGATCCACTGGGACAAGGTTATGCTCTGACTCACTGAACCAGTGAAAATAAATCGGATGCTTTCAATCTGCTGAGGTCATTTTGGGAATCTACACAATCAACGTTGCAGTGTGTGTGGACTCTTCCTTCTTTATGCTCTTCAGGGACACAGTCTTCTTATTTGGGGTAAATACTGGTTAATTTTCTGTTTAGAAAAATATTGGGTACTGGGAATAGAACCCAGGGCCTTGTGTAAGCTAGATCAGTGACATATATGCATATATGTATACATGTATATATATATATGTATATATGTATGTATGTATGTATCCCCAGTCCTGCCCTCTTTAACTTTTTAGTTTGAGTTTTTATTCTCTCTCTCTCTCTCTCTCTCTCTCTCTCTCTCTCTCTCTCTCTCTTCTCTCTCTCCTCTCTGTCTCTGTCTCTGTCTGTCTCTGTCTGTCTCTCTCTCTCTCTCTCTCTCTCTCTCTCTCTCTCGTGTGTGTGTGTGTGTGTGTGTGTGTGTGTGTGTGTATGCACCATGACACACACTTGAGGTGGCCAGAGGATAGCTTGCAGGAGTCCATTCAAGTCCACTCACTCCTTTCAGGAAATAGATTCCAGGCATGGAACTCCAGTCATCAGACTTGCTAGTTGGTACTTTTACCTGCTAATCCACCTTACTGGCCCTCTTCCACTTTTTCATTTTATTTGAGAGAGAAAGAAAGACAGAGAGACAGAGACACAGAGAGAGCTACACAGAGAGAGAGAGACAGGGAAAGAGAGAGGTGGGGTTTCAGAGTTACTGTTAGAAACTCTAAAATGATTTTGACTGCACATTCACGGTTTGGATCACAACCAATAAACTCACCTGCAATGCTCTCAGTTTTGAATAGTTCAAAAGAACGTTCATTCCCTAAGTTAAAAGCTGGTCCCCCCTTAGGTGTGAGCTCTGTCGAGCACACCTAGATAAAAGGAATGGCTAGGGTGACACAGCAAACTGAGACTGGGGCAGCACCCAGTCTTTCTCTAAGGACTGCCCCTCACAGCCCGGCAGGCTGTCATTCTTGCCTACTGTCTTTGATTATCTATTCCAGACAAATGGAAATCCTTGGGAAATCTATGGAAATCTTCATCCCAACTGTAAGGAATTTTGAATTTTTAAATACATTACAATTTTCTATTGGTTCATATTATTGTACGTAGTGCTGGCTTTCAGAAAGACCACTCATGTGTCCCATGAATTGACCATGTTCCCTTCTCACACCCTTCCTGTAGATCATCTTCCACAACCCCCCAAAACTCCTCTTCTGTGTTTATGTCATGGTCCAAATTATATACAGTCACATAGGATCCTGGTGTTTATTAACCATATTGGATGCATCTAGAGAAGCCTGCACAAAAACTCGTTGAGACATTTTCAATCGGACACACCCAGAAGAGAAGAGGATGTGTTTTCTTCCCTTCTTTGCAGCCCTAGAAGTTTGGCAGAAGGGTGGCTAGTAGGTGAGGGATACAGAGGAAGAGACTTGTACATCATTTAGCCAGGGTAGATAAAGAAAAAAAACAGCATGTGGTTGGGCATCCAATTTGCCAGTTTGTGTACCTGCTCATCTATGGAGAGATACTCACTGGTTCTGATTTTCTGTGATTTTGTGAGTACCTCCTTTGAGCCAGATACCATGCCAAACAGAACAAGGTCAGATGATGCACCAGACCTGCACAAGGGTTCATTGCAACCGAGAGACAGGGGAACAGGGGACAGCTGCTGGGTATCAATAGTCATTCCTACTAGGGACATGAGTTCTGTCTGGAGACCTCTGGAGAGTCTCCTAGATTGCGGCTGGATAGGAAGCCGACAAGGGAATGCTAAAACTAGGCTTGGGCTTTGGAGTTATTCCTTTGCTGTGTGGCCTTGAGACATGCCCTGGTTCTCTCTCCCCACATTCTTCAGTTTCTATGTGGCTAGGAGAATGTGAGAAGCCACGTTAGATTAGTACACTCTACATGGTAATGGCATACTTTAGGCACTTAGTGGAGAGCAAATGCAGGGAAAATATGATTAATATTATCATTGTCTCCAATGAAGGACTCCGCTCAGCACTAGAAACCAAATGCTAATCCATGATGGCTTTCCTGACTTTTCTCACAAGGGGCTGCCACAGCACCAGTGTACCCAGTCTGGGGGCAGTCATAGTCACATCTACCCAGAGGATGCCTACTAAAGGTCAGTATCAACATGGTTTCCTTAGCCCAGTAGCCTGATAGATTTCTAGGAAAATAAAGTAGCTGGTCTGAAAGGATCATCTGCCCGCACTATAACACACAGCAGATGAATGAGCCAGGATGAAGGGCTGGCCGGCTGAAGGTCAACATCCACACTACATCCACTGCTCTGGGCTGGCCCTCATCAGATTAGTAAGAGGGTTGGGGAGATGATGCATGTAGCACAGGCACCACAGATCACGTTTCCTGCATGTAGCCGCTTTATGCTTTATTCTTTGTTCAACTGTTAGGGGTCACCATGACCTTGATCCCAAAGAAGATGCTGAGGCTACAGGATGGAAAACTTCTCATCGTATATCATAGGATTTCAATACTCAGAAGGGTGAAGGCCACAAGGGCAGTAAATGCTGCACCATGGGGTGAGAGTCAGTAGAATGATGCTTGCTGTGCCGCTCTTACCCCACTTCCTTTCTCTCCTGACTCCATTGATTCTTCATCGCTCACTTCTCTGTTCACACGAGCATTGAACTTCCATGCCCCCTTTGTTCTATATTCAACAGCTCTCTCCACTTCTCGGTGTCCATAAGACTTACTTAAGCCCTTCTGCCCAAAGCCTTTCTTCTTTCTGAAATTCTTTTTTTTTTTTTTTGACTTAGAGAAGTAAGAGTTTATTTAGGGCTTAGTGTTCTGAGGGCTAAGGATCTGTCTTGTCCAGCAGGCATGGCAGCTAGCAGCAAGTATGGCAGCTGGAGCCGTGTTGGGAGCTCACACTCTTTTTTTTTTTTTAATTTATTTTATTTTATTTTACAATATAATTCAACTTTACATATCAGCCATGGATTCCTCCATTCTCCCCTCTTTCTGAAATTCTAATGAGGCACAATATTGCTCATAGCCTAGAACACACACACCATTGTTTTTACCCGTAGCTTAACCTTGGCTTATATCTATGGCTCTACTTACATTCCAAGATCAGAAGTCCAGCATTTTTACTTCTCTTAGCAAAGTAGACAGCTCATGGTAGGCAGTGAATGGGCATCTTTTGACTTGCTGTCTTTGAAACTTGCATAGAAAAAGCTTGGCAGGTTCATCAGCACTGTATAGGTAGTCTTACAACATCCAGGCAGTCAGGATGTTTACATATGCAACAGCCTGTGTTCCCAAAGGGGCCAGAGTGACTTGATATGTAGGTCAGATGGAAGAGAGCTTTTGGGACTTTGGGTAAGCCTTGTTCAGTCCAGAGTGAGAGGCAGGGGAAAGCTGTAGTGGACTATAAATGATACAGCCATGAACATGACCTCTTCATGCTAATAGATCACCTCCAGATGTTGGGGAACCCCTTAGAGGGGGTAGCTGCCCTCCTCTGTCTAGAGGATAATTGGGCATTCTGCTATGCGATGGGATGGGGCAGGTCTGCTCAGCCTCTTGTTGGTTGTTGGTTTGTTAATTTTGTCAGATCAGTTTCTGCACCAGGCATCTTCCGCACACTGCTTTCTTGTGCATCTTTGAATGCTGACCTCAAGCAGGGTCCAGACGAGATCCTCATGCAGTTGAATTTGTTCTTTAAGCCAAAGAGTAAAAGTACCTCTTTTCAGGTTGGCTTGGCTTGTTTTGGTTTAAATCAAACTCAATTTTTTTCATCTTCTGGTGAGATCTATAGGTTTCTACATCAGCCCAGATCCTGGAAGCTTTGACTTTTAGAGGGTTCTGTTTAAGCTTTAGCCAGAAGGAAAGCATGGGCCAAATCTGTTGCTTGGAGATCCCAGGAGTCCCCCGTACAGTGAGAGTTAAATACGTGCACCATTCTAGTAGAAGGTGTGGCTCTTCCCCAGAAACGGCTCTTTTGGCACACCTACAGTGCTGTGAAAGAGCAATTTTGAACCCATCAAGAATCAAACTGCTTGCATACCTACAAAGTGTCAGGATCCATGTGGAAGGTTAATGGGGACTATACATATGGGCCATAGTTTTTAGGTCAGATAAAAAGTAGATTGCAAATTTGAGGCAGGTGAGCTATTTGTCTGTGGGCTTAATTGTATTCTCCAAATATTTCTGAGTTGGGTTTTTTCCCACTTTAAAGTGTAATATCTGAGAAAGTACACATAGTACCTGGCCCAGTACATGAAACCCAGTCGACCACGTGGGTACTGTGACATTCTGATTGTTATCTCTGTACTCCTCACTGTCATCACTATTCCCATCACCAGCATTGCCATGTTAGACCATTACCCTCACCACCCTTATCATCATCACCATCATCACCACCATCACCATCTCATCATTATCACTACCATCCTTATAACCACCATCATGACCACTACCATCATGATCATCATTATCATCATCGCTACCATTGTTATCATCACCATCATTATTGCAATCTGATACCATGTCCATGATCACCACCTCCACCATCATCTTCAACCTCCTTGCCATTACCACTGCCAATCATCACTATCATCATCTGGACTTACTGAGGAAAACCTTAATAGTAAGAGAAAAATCAACTAATATTCTAGAAGGCAGATAGGTTGCTAAGGTAACTGAAGACTGAAACATATCCCAGGTTGAAGAAAGAATTTATGCAAAGACTCAGAAGTATATATAAATGAGCTGGGTTATTTTTAGGAGTTAGCAATAGTTGAAATGACTGTATGTCTACACTTACTGGAGTAAAAGGTGTTGGCATATGGATCTTTTAAAGAGCTGAGGTGTCAAATGATAGATGGTGGTCAAACCCTAGGAGGTCTTGAACAGCACACTAGAAAGCAGAAATAATTAGAAGGTGCTGACAACATTAAGCTCAGCGTGGCCATCGGTGTGAAAGCTCGGTTAGAGAATGGATTGGGGATCTCATGTCTAGAAAGACCAGGAAGGAGCAGGAACTGAAGGAGGGACTGAGTACTTAAAAGCAATTAACAGCAACGAATACAAGGCAGCTGAGGTTATTTTTAAAGGCTATAGAGATAGATTTCTTTCCCCACTACTCTTCTGATAAAAGGACTTCTTGGTTCCTCCGTGCCTAAAATAACTAAGCATTTACAGTTCTGCTTTATATGAGTGAGGGGTTACATGGCTGCAGGAACGGCCCTCAGTGAGGGAGAGGTCTGAGACAGTGGCTTCTCAGTTCGTGTCTTGTTTCCTTTGCCACGAGCTGGCAGAATGGCAGATCTCTGCCTTCAGGGAATAATCACTTCTAGTAACTGGTATGTGTAGCTATGAGCCTTAGGAAATCTGAAAGGACAACAGGACAGGGGAGGGGGGAAGAGGAGGGGTGTAGAGAGGAGAGGAAAAGAGGAAGTAGGAAGGGACAGGGGAAGGAACAGGGGGAGAGGAGTGTGAGAAAAGGAAAAAGTAAATATATAACTTCTTCTCTGGATACTAATGTCTCTGGTTCTATTTTAAAAGATTATAACTTTTAATGTATGCTTCAAGTGTTCAAGAGAGCTTCTACTGTGGAACATAAAAGACTCTTGGGAAAAAAATTGCTTTCAGTGTAGAGAGCTTTAGAATTGGTGCCAGGAACATAGAGATGAAACACACACTGTCCCTGCCTTGGGGAGTCACATGTCCATCCCAGGACACAGGCATGGACATGCTAGATCACAGGAGTTGTGATGACAGGCACAGGAAACCAGAGCAGAGGCACCCATCTGCCTGGGAGAGCAAGACGAGGGCTTTCGTGGGAGGCGAGAGAAGTCCCGCAGCCCACAGTGGTGGTAATTCGCTTACCATATGCTGACCATATTTTCTGAATCAAAAATCAAGAGACATGATCTGACAGAGACTGTGGTGATGGGAGAGAATATTTGAGAGCAAGGCTGTGGCCACCATAATGGACCAGCCCCATGCAAAGAGCAGGCTGAGTTTGATCCACGGAAGAGCCCCAAACCAGGGTTCCTGCAGACAGTTCACACCAGTGGAGTCAGGATTGCAGTCTCCGAACTTACCTACCTGCCTGGGCAATAGTGAGGGTACTCACCACCTCAGAGAGATCTCCAACAGAAGGAGGGAAGCATGCTAGGGTGTTAGCCCACCAGACCTGAAGAGCCTTAGAAGTCACGTGGTCTGAACATCACCTCATCTCAACGGTAGAGAAACTGAGGCTCAGAAAGGTGAAATGACTCCATGGAGATAGTAAAGCTGTGATGGGACAGGGCTGGACTGGGAGGTACTCTTACCTCCGTGGCTGGCTTTGAGGACAAACCAATGAAATCTGTGAACTGGGAGACGACCGGACATTGGCTTTGGCCCCCTGAGTGCCATTTAGTAGATTCAAGCCAAACAATAAAGGCACCTCATTGGATAGCCTTGGGCTCAGATCTTGTAGGATACCAAGGAAGCTCTCATGTTGGATATAAGAAAGGCAGAGGAAGATGTTTGGACACCAAGGAGCAGTACCAAAAAGTCCCAAGCGCTGTGACTATCCATAGAGTATGTGGGTAATCTTCACTGACTGTGGAGCAGGAAGAAAAAGCTCACAGGAACAGGATGGAGCATGTGCTGCTGGGCACTCAGGCAAGAGTTCACCTCAGGTGGACAAGTAGGAAGTAAAAATCCCCCCGCGTGGGAAGCAAACCCCCACCCATGAACAGGGCTTGAGCAGGCACCCAACTGCCAGCAAGGCCTGCAAGCTCTCACTTCTGCTCTCTGACTCAGGAAGGGGCTGTGCTCCAGGAACTTGTGCTGCCAAGAAACACAGAGGGCCTTCACAGCCAAGAAAATGTAAGGCTCCTGCCCAGCATGTGAGAAGGGCAGGGAAAAAAGAAACGGCTTTTTCTCCGTGGCTGACAAGTATCCGCCCAGAACTCAGACGAAAATGCGCGACAGGCCCCCTCCTTCCCCCTGGTGTGGGTGTGGGCTGGAGGGATGACAAACTGAAAAGCATCAATAGTGTGGCCTGAGTTTGGCTCACGTGTCTCCTCTACTGGAATTCTAGAACAATCCCACCCCTGGGATCCAGAGCTGTCTGTGGGCACTTGGTCCTTGCCAGATGCCGACCACCCACCTTCCTCTCCCCCCCTTTCCTTTTCACCCCCTCCCCTCCCCTCTCCCCCTGTTCCCACCTTGCCCTTTTCCTCTCCCCCTTCCCTCTTATCCCCTTCTTTTGCTTCCCCCTTCTTTTTTTCCATTTCTAGCTGATACACAAAACTGAAATAAACTATACATGAGTTACTCTTTCTCAAGATGCTGTTAGAATCTCTGCTGCTCACATAATACTGGTCCTTCTCAAGAAAAAAAATCATCCATATATCTGCTGACCACTTGGCTCCATGTCCATCTTCCTTGGTGTCCTCCCAGGTGGGAGTCGGCAGCTTTCTATATGAGCCTTTCCTGACTCACACCCTGGTCACGTCAGAGACCACTGTGATCTGGACCATGCCATGAAGCTTTCATGGTCCCCAAGCTGGCTTGTACTTCAGACTTGGTAAGGGTGAGGCCTGACTGGACTCTGTGAGGGAGAAGTTCTTCAGCTCCAGCAGAGGGTTGGTGAGGCGAGATCATAGAAAGCTGAAGACCTTCCCACGGCTGGGCAGCTCTGGAGCCGAGTGGGAGACAGAGAAAGTCCTTCAAAAGAGTGGTACCAATGAGAGTCCAAGATGATGCTATCTATTCAGGTGACAGAGGGAGGGGAAGGTAGAGGAAAGAGAAAGAGAGGAAAAGAAATGAGAGAAAGAAAGAGAGAGAGGTGGGGGGAAGGGAGTGTGTGTGTGTGTGTGTGTGTGTGTGTGTGTGTGCATTGATTCTAGCATGTAGATAATGTGACACACTGCTCCCATGTGCATGGGCTAGAGGAGGTTCTGAAGATTTGAGGCTTCCTCTTTAAACTCCGCACAGACTTGGGTGAAAGAAAATTGAAAGATCACACCCACACCATATGTGCATTGATTTGTGTGGTAGACAGAATCGCCACCCAAAGACATCCAATTTCTAGTCTGTGGCCCAAATGAATATGTGAACTCACGTGGGAGAAAGGAATTTTCAGATGTAAACCTTGGATTGGGAGATGGGAGATGATCCTGGGCCACCCAGATGGCCTCAGTGTCGTCATAAGAGAGGTCCTTAGAGGGGAATGAGAGAGGAGGTCAGAGTCAGAGAGTGGGTGATAATGGGAGCAGAGGTCAAGGTCAGAGTGATGCACCTCATGGAAGGGGTCGTGAGTCTGAGAAATCAGAAAATTCTGGAAAAGGCATTGCGCAGGTTCTCCTCTAGACCCTCTTGGAGGGGCACAGCCTGACCAGCACTTTGATCTTTAGGTGAACCTAGGACTCCGGACTCTGAAGAGAATGTCCTAGTGTGTTTTCCTGTTACCGTGGTGAAACTCTAACCAAAAGCACCTTGGAGAGGAAAGGGATTATTTGGTTCAGACTTCCATGTCACAGTCCATCATTGAGGGAAGCCAGGGCAAGAATCTTAGCAGGTACAGCATAAATCATGAAGGAATGCAGCGGCTTGCTTTCCCCTGGTTAGCTCAGCCTGCTTTCTTATGCAGCCCAGCACCACTTACCCGGGGTGGCACCTACTACAGCAACCTGGGCCCTCCTGTATCAATCAGCGATCAAGAAAATGCCCCCCAGACATACCCACAGGCCAGACTGATGGAAGAAATTCATCAATTAAGGTTCCCTCCTCCCTGGTGACTCTGGTTTGTATCAAGTTGACAAAGACTAACCAGAACAGAGAATAAATGCACTTGACTTTGTACACACACCTGCTCCCCCTCCAAAAAAAGTCCAGAGTCACTGTGATAATGGCAATAGGACACTGATTCATTGCCATTTTTCAGACTCCTGCGAGGAAGGGGTTCAGGATGCCTTGCTGCCGGGTGGTTGCCATTGGGCAGACCGGTTACTCCCCAAGCACTATTAATTACAGAGGGAGGCAGCATGGGACAGACCTGAAGAACTCTGAAATGCTGTCACACACACGTTGGCTGCCTAGATGTGGCCAGAGAGGAGAGTGGGAATCCTGATATGTCAAGACACATCTCTCTGTGTTCTTGTGCTGCTGGCTTGCTTCAGCTCCCAGGATTCTCTGGTTCTTCTTAGTCCAAGGTGAAGTAAACCATGTGACTATTTCAATACAAACTTTTAAAATTCCTAAGTATTCTTAAATGATCATGAAGTCTGGGCCTCAGGGAGCGTGTGTTGGCAAGGGGGGAGCAACAACACCCCAAAGGGGCCCAAACTCTTCCTTGGGGGATTGAGCTTTCCATTTCAAGGCTTGAAGAACATGTATACAGATGGTGCATATGCAGGACACTGCCTGTCTGTGCTACTAGTGTTTGTTTCACGGGGCGGTGATTAGGAAAAAAATGTCCAACGTCTCCTTCACAGGCCAAGCAGAGGTTGTGAATCACTTGCTTAGAGAGGGCATAGCCCATATTGTTTGTTAAGGTGTTTCGGATGGAGCAGGTAAACAAGGGAAAGGAGTGATCTTAGGGACTTCCTGGAGTCAACTGTTACGGACACGATGTGATACAGACAGATAGGATCTGCCTTGCTTGTTGTTGGTATTTAATTAGACAGAGACAGAAAGGAGGCTCATGTAAGTAGGTAAATATGCTCATCCCTACAATAAATAGTGGCAGGGGACTGACAAGTCTACAACTTCCCTGTAGGTATCAAAATCTGCATATTTTAGCCCCTTCCATGAACTGGCGCAGTATTTGAATGAGGTCTGTCCCCATCCTACTGGATCATCCAAGCCATATCATCTGCTTATCATCCCTGCCACTGTGTACCTGCCACATGAATGATTGTTATATTGTTTCCTTAGGGGATAGTAAAACAAGAATGTCAGAACATGTTAGATACAGGTGTACAATGCAGTGTTTTCGGTCCTTGCTTGTTTGAGCCTAGACACGGAAGGTCCTTCTACACAGAGTGGACTCTCCCAGTTGGCCAGTTCAACATGTGGGACCAACTATGGATCTGAGATCATAAAGAAGGAGTTGGGAGGAACATGTCACTGAAGGCTGATTCCTGGGCCTGTGCACGTATGTAAACACGTTATGTAGCTCGTTTGTCTATATAGGCGATGTCTATACTTGTATGCATACAGGCATGTGCGTGCACACACACACACACACACACACACACACACACACACACACACACACACACACTAAAAGACCCAAAACAATCTTCAGTGGTATTTTTTCTCCATGTCTTCAGTTTCCTTGGCTCCCTACAAATTGCCATTGAGGAATCATTCCTAAATCACTTCCCCACTCCCACATATTTCTTCTCCATGAAAAAAAAAAATCTGCTTGTGGAATTTCATGCGTATTTCATTTCCTGACTGGATGAGCCCAACACTTGTCCATTGATTGCTCTGGAGCCATGTTAATTGTGCCCTCCTTCATGGTGGCAAATGCCTGTGGTGAAAGACTTAAGGGGAGAAGTTACTTGAGCACACAGTTTCTAAGGTTTCAGTTCACGGTCAGCTGGTTCTGGACCTGCAATGTCTCAGATCTTAGTGGAGTGTTTGGGGGTGGGGCACAGTTGCTCACAGCATTCTGGACACAAAGCCAAGAGGCAATGACCCACCCCATTTAACATCCTGCTTCTCTCTTGTGTGCTCCACTGGGTCCCCTTCTCTATAGCAGCATGCTTCCCCATGTCCAGGGGAGATTGCCTGCTCCCAGTTACTCCTGTCTGGAAGTCCCATTGCAGACACACTTGGATGTGTGCTTTCCTTATCTCCTTGGGGCTTCTGAAGACACCCCAGCTGGCACACAGCCTTGGCCATTGCCAAATCCTAGAAGCAAGAAGCAGAGTCATGGTCACACAAGGCGAAATTTCAGTCTGTGCGGCAGCTTGCCCACAATTCCTGTTGGTCAGTTTCCATGCATCCACCACAAGGAGCCCCCTGACATGGAAGCTTGCTTTTTCCAATCAAGCCAGGGACTTGTTGGACACGTAAGAACAAGTCAAAGGCAAGTTCCCACCCATTATCATGTCCGGGACAGAATACCCCCATCTTTAAGTTCCCATGCCCAGCCGACATTCAGAGCCTCCTGAGGGATGCACATGCCCAGAGTGAGGGACCACTGGGGACCACAATAAGGTTCAGTAAAAGATGGCAACATCAAAACAGACTGTCATTTGTCCACAGATGGAGGAAGGGCAAGATGTGAGGATGAGGACATAGACAGCGAGAGGAGAGCTGGCATGTCCAGAAACCGCTTCTGAGAATATGATCATAGCGACAACACTGTCATGTACGGTTAGAAGTGGCATGTTGGAACCACACCATGATGACACCAGCGAGCCCCTTCACCACCGTCGTCCAAAGTCAGGGTGTCCACATGACAAATGCTCATGAACTCCTCTGTCAGGAAGTCCTCAGTTTTCACTTTTTACAATTACTAAGGATTGAACTCAGAACTTCATGCATGATAGGCTAGTGCTCTACCACTGAGCTACACATTCCAGCCCACACCAGTAAGCCCTATCAGAGGCATGGCCCACACATCGATCCAGGGTCTCCTGCCTCTGAACTCCACCCAGTCAGTGTTCGTTGAGTCTGTTTCTCACCACCCACACAGGTATTGTGAAGTGATCTGGGGTGACCATCAGCCAGCCTGGGTTAAGGCTCCCTCTGTATCCACAGCTCCTGCGGCAGAAGAACTCCACTGATTTTTTTTTTCCAGAAACCCAGAAGTCAAGTGGCTGATTAGGTTAAGCTATCTCCACCTGAGCACACAGCCGCCCCCACCCCCAAATCCCAGAGCTGATTGCTTTCTGTGTTCACAGGTGGGTTTTTAGCAAAATGAGTAATGAGATCTCATCTCTAAATCCCTTCCCCCTGGAGACTCACCGGGGAATCAGCTGGTCTGAGAAGAGCCCCTGTGGCCTGTGTTTTGAAACTGGTGTTGAAATTCTGCTCTCCATGCCTTGTTCTTACCCTTGCAGCCTCCCATGTGGAGACAACTACCCATTGACCTATCTTCTCCAGTGTCACTAAAGAATTGGCCGACATGGGCCACCCTTTCTCTCTGGCTTCATCAGACACCAGATAGTGCCACCAAAAGCCAAATTGTAATTGGGACGAGACGTTCCTGGGGTGGCCTTTTCTTTCAAAAATCACTTCCCCTGCAAACTCTGCCCTTCTGAGTAAACAGTGTCTACACTGTAGCTTTTGAGACCCTTTTAGGGGGCAGGTTACAGGTGATGGATCCACAGCTTCTGCTTCAGGGACCATTGCCCTCTCCCAGGTGGACACCCCACCTCCACACACACACACCTGCTCTGCCACACTCATAAGGCTAAGAAATAGGTGCTCCCTGGAGATGGCAGTCCTGAATTACAGAAACAGAAAGAGAGGAAGAAAAAGAGAGGAGAGACAGACAGACAGAGAGAAAGAGAGAGAGAGAGAGAGAGAGAGAGAGAGAGAGAGAGAGGCTATGAGGGATATATGGAGGCTGAGGAGTTTATATTTCCTTTCTTTCTGCATTTTATTTGTAGAGGTTTTAATGACTTTATACTAACGATCCTTTTTATTTATGCAATTTCAAATTCAATGATTATTTCTGACTAAAATTTCAAAACTGGTTACCCACAAATTGTGGCAAATTGTAGCTCTGTGGAAGGAGTGATGGGGCACGGAGGGTGGCCTGGGTGTGCATTATCCAAGAAGCAGATACCATTCTTGGGAGCTTCAACCTGGATCTTCCCAGGCAGAGACAAGGATGGGATGTGGTCTTTTAGCATCAAAGTCCACCATGAACTTCTTCATTTTTTCTGTTGCTTCCTGCTTGGAAAAAGGGCTCCATGGTCTCTGAGTTGCCACTGTTAGCTGTTAGCAGGCTAGCTCTTCCTTTAGTATGGATTGATTGCCTCTTTTACACACAGCATTCATTTAACATGAAAAATCTGGTCTTTAACCTCCCCAGGCCTTCCCTTCTCTAAGGCTTCTGGAAGCTAAGCACCAGGCCTACCACTTCTGATAGCCACAGCAAAGATCACACTCACGGTGGATGGTTGACGGGCCTCTGATAGGCTTGGGGTGACAGTTTCTGGAGTCACATGTAGCATTTGGCACAGTAACAGCAACCTTTGCTCTCTATCCCATGTCTGTGTAAGGCCGAGTGCCAGGTGGTCAATAAGTCCCTCATCTCTCTCTCGGCAGCAAGGCTGAGGCTAATCATCCCACTCTATGTACAAGAGGATGAGTTCCGGTGGTCACCACCAGACAAGACATGACAAGAGGTCAAGTTCTGGTGGCCATGTCACGTGTTAAAGCCTTCTGTGGAGTCAGGAGCCTGAGCCGGAAAACACCTAGTACTTAAGTGTTTCTCATATACTGCATGACGTGACTTTGTTTTTCTGTGTACTCGCAAATTCCCTTTAGAATCCTTATCTTGAAGGTTTGCTGCAGTAAGAAGGCAGCTGTTTGACCCTTCTGATCATTTGCTGGCGCTGGAAGAGACAGGCAAGGGCCTCTGGGAACAAAGAGGTTTGGGCACAGGTGACAAGGGCCCAGGTGAAAAGAAAGGGCAGGAGGTGACTCTGCTAATGGCGTTTCACCATCCGTCCACAGGAACCTTGGGGGCCTGGGGGCTCGGTATGGTTAGCTAGGCTAAAAGAGCATGTTTGGTCATCCCAGGAGACAGCCACTTAGCCTGGACAATTAGACCACATAGACTGACCATATTTGCACTAAAACCAAGGGAATTCCTGGCCCAGCTTGCCATGGCTTCCTCAGACTCCCCAGGAGAAGAAACTGCAGTATGAACAAGAGTGTCCACTCAGCTAGGGAACTGTGGGACCTCCCCAGGGCTCCAGAGGAGACTCAAAGCCCACAGGGTCACAGAACACGGCACACCAACACGCCAGGGTTATCAAATACGCAGCGAAGCAGTTAGGATACATTTAGAGAAGGAAAGAGTAGAGTCGTGTGCGCACGCGTGCGCGGGGTTGAAAGAAATCAGAAATCACCAGCTCTTGGTGTGCAAAGGGCGGCAAAGGAGACAGGCTCTGGCCACTCTGGGTGGGTGGGATGGGGTCAGGCCTGTGGGTTAGACAGCTCTTTACTGAGGTCAGAAGTTGCCCAGGACTGAGCAGAGCAGGGATACGGGAGAGGGCTTCATGAAAAGGGGCCTTCAGACTCAGTGTTGTGATGTTTCAAATCTAAATTTAATTACACCCTTCCTCACCCTCCAAGATCTGCCTGCTGGTCTCTCACGAGAAAGGCCTCTGCTGATGTCCATCTGCTGTGACCCAGTAAAACCCCTCGGTTCCCGGATGGGAGTGCACTCCCTCCAGGAAGTCTTCTGTGTGATCCCCACTCCATCTTGCCAGGTGCTCCTGGGGTATGTGCAGGTGACAACCCAAGTTTCTGTGGAGATGAGTCTGGGTCCCCAGCAGATCTTCAACTCCACAGGCACACTCACAGCTTGGGGCAACCTCAGCCTGGCTCCAGTCACCTGACTGTGCAATGTCTGGATGCCCCGCCCTGAGAAAAACAAACAGACAACAAGAACAACGAAATGAAAACCATGACATTTGAAATCTGATTTTCTCTTTAATGTAATTTCTTCTTTGTCTTCAGTTTAATAACACAGATTAGAAATTCACAATATGTGTGCATGTGTGTGTGTGCATATGCGCGCGCGTGCGCGCGTAAGTAAATCCATGTTTGCATTTACAAAGGTCAAGCTGACCTTCTTTTAGGGTTTATAGAACATTCTGGAATTCTGACCAGTTTCTTTCCCACAAGGAGATTAAAAGCCAAGGTAAGCCGGTTGTGGTGGCGCATGCCGGTAAAATTTGCTGAAGAAGGTGGAAGCAGGAGGATCACGAGTTCAAGGCCAGCCTGGATTACACATTTTAAGAAAAGAAGAAGAAAAAGAAGCAGCCAAGGTAGGAGGGCTGGGTTGAGCCCAGGAGGTCACAAAAGAGGTGCTGGACCCCAAGCTGTCCCTCTCATGCACATGTTAGCATGTTGGAGCGTGTCTCCATATGATCTTATTTACAAAGCTGATGTTGCTGCATGGATGGGCAACCACCTGGCAGCTTAGACTCCTACTGCCATCCAGAAGGACATAGGCCTGGGGCTGAGTGAGGACAATGCCCTTGTGGCTGACTGTGAGGTGAATGAGGTGTATTGTCTGGGTGACTCAAGTCCCAGGCATTCTTGTCCTTTGTCTTCATTAGTAAATAAAGTTGTGGGCTGGGGAGATGGCTCAGCTGATACAGTGCATAGCTTGCAGGTATGAGGACCTGGGTTTGATCCCCTGGAATCAATGTAATGAAGCCAGACATGGCGGTACATGTTTACAATCCCAGTGCTGGGGAGGTGGAGACATGAGGCTTGCTGGTCAGCCATCCTAATGTAATTGGCAAGTTCTAGGCTTTGTCAAGACTGCTATCTGAGACTGACCCCTGACCTCCACATAGGAATACATACGTGTGTACTCACACTCAGGCATGTGTCCCTGTACACACTAACATGCTCATATACATGTATACACACACACACACACACACACACACACACACACACACACACGAAGGAGTAAAACCATGCTCACAGCTTCGTGTTTCCCTTGAGTCCCCAGTCCAGGGTGCTTCACAAGAGCCATCCAGGAAGGAAAGAGGCAAAGGCGTCCCAGAGTGTTTTAAATCAAAAGGTCTTACCTAGCAAAGAGTTCACCCATGAAAGCCACAGTGTGTGCTGAAGGCATGATGCCTCTGGGTGGAAGGTTGGATAAGACTTGAGGAAAAGGCAGCCAACTATAGTGGTATTTTATTTGTACTGAAATGTGATTTTATTTGTATGTTAATAAATAAAGTTGCCTAGGGGTCAGAGCTATTAGCAAGCCATAGTGAAAGCTGGTTGTGGTGGTGCACACCGGTAGGATTTGCTGAAGGAGGCGCACACCTTTAATCCCAGCACTTGGTAGGCAGAACTAGGTAGATCTCCGTGTGTTCAAGGATACAGCCAGCATTGGAGACACATGCCTTTAATCTCAATACCAACCATAGAAGACCTGGAGTGACCTACAGACAGGCAGTGACGAGACGGTCATGTGGTTGGGTTTACAACCAATGAGAAGGCAGAACAGGAAGCCTTTATAAGACAAACACACAGGAAGTAGCTCCCCTTTCAGAGAGGTCTCTTGGCTGAAGAAGCTAGCTGCAGCAGGCGGGTAAGGCTCTTAGCTCTGACCTCTTGGGCTTTTATCTTTACATTGGCTCTGTGTTTCTTATTTAATAAGACAGTTGGTTACATCTACAGCCAACCGTTAGCACTCAAGGTTTAGTGTCCTTTCACACCTTGGCAGAGTCACTGTGTTTGAGTGGGGATGAAAACATGCCGTGCATGCCTGTGCTTTCCTAGGAAGGGTGGAGGGTACCTGAGTGGAAGATGATCTTGACTGGCATCGTAATTCTGTGGGGTCGGTACCTGGACTAAGGCCTGGGGACTGGGCCGTGTGGTACGAGAGGGATGCGCCCAGACTGGGAGGCATTTAGCCAAGAATCCTAACATGATTAGAAGAAAGCTGGATTGCCTTTCATGGACAGATACATATTTACTCTAAGTGACAGCAGAAGGAGAGCAGAGAGATAATTGAAGGATTGTGAGGATCAAACAGCTGGAGGATTTGCTCTCTCTGCTGCAAGGGTCTAGGATTGCAGAAATCAGAACAAATGCACAATGCGAAAGTGCCGTTCGCCTGGCAGGAAGGCTTTTATTTTTTTTTTGAACAAGGAAATTATTTTCGTCAGAAGAACTTGGATTTGGGGGATGATTCAATGTCTGGTCTTAGAAACTGTCAACAATGCTTTGGGAAGAGAGTAACCATGTGCAGGGAAGGGGGGCTTGGAAGACCTGCTGTGGTCTATGCCCCCATTGCTCACTGTGTGCGCATAACAGGACAAGTCTCCACTCATGTAGATCAATTACACGTTCCCTAAGAAGGGTCCCCAGGTGTCTTAGACCCCTGACAGGACACAGAATATCTCCTCAGAAGGTGTCCAGCCTGAGCCTGGAAAAAAAAAGAGAAAATGGCACATTTCTGAAGCTGTGAACGTAGGGATAACCAAGGAGTGGGGATAAGAAATTAGACTGATGATGGAGGGGGGAAAGATGATCTCTGGGACTGGGAAGATGGCCTAGCAGATAAAGGTACCCGTTGTCCAGCCTGATGGCCTGAGTTCTATCCTTGGGAACCGGTGGAAGAATAGGGTTGACGCTATAGATGGTCCATGCTGTGTGTGTGTACATGCATGAACACACACATGCAAAATAAAATAGATATTTTTTAACATTTTAAGGTTTTAAAAAAGACTGTCATGTTATTTTCTCAAGCAAACATCTGCCAATCTAAACCTGTCATTGTTTTAAAAACAGTGGGTATACTATTAAATTTTTGTTCAAAACCACATATGTCCATTTATTTCATATTTTATTTTATTTTATAACTTAGGGATTGTGATAATGGTTGAGAAAAAAAGGATGCTCTAAGAAAATAAACCATTTTCAGACATCTTAAGGTTGAGTAGGAGTTAAATAAGGCTGGGAGATAAGATCATGTGATAAAGCAGAGGCCTAGAAAAAGCAGGAACCAAAGCAATTCTAACATGATTGTAAGGCCCAAAATTACAGGCACAGAAACCTGAGACCAAAGCCACAATCTCGGTGCTCTGTGCGAAGGCTTTCAAATGTGGCTCACCCATCATCAAGGGAACTGTTGGGAAATTGACGAAAAGTGACTGTGGAACATCTGTGTCAAGCCCACACCACAAGATTCAGGAAACATCCAGGAAGATGTGGAAGAACCAGTGTAAGAGCCAGAGAATCAAGAAAGATTGCTCCGTGGTGAAGAACACTGGCTACTCTTCCAGAGGACCCAGCAGAGTAACTTGAAGACTTTGTGAGAGTTGGCTCATATTGCAAGACAGCTGTCATGTAGATGAGGGCAACACTTGGCATCTAAGCAGAAGCACTTCCTTCCGAAGACCTGGTTGGTGAAGCCCAGGGATAAGCTGGATCTCCAAGAGATCACATAACCAATTACTATACTACTTTTCAATGGCCTAAGAAAAACCTTGACGGACACCAGCATCCAGCGACTGGTGCGAGATGGTCTTAGAAGGGAAATAGAGAATGAAAGAAACAAGAAGGGAGTCAAGATCCAAGGCACTCAGGAGGCCTGGCAGGATCAGGAATGCTTCAGGAGGGGACTGTGATGGGGCATGGAGTGACACTCTGCCCCTTTGTTGATACAGAGGTGGGTAGATGAAAGCAGCTGTTGGAACTGCTCAGAGAAATGAGGGAGATGTAGAGAAGGCAGTCTTCATGCTTTGTCTTGGAGACTAAGCAGACGTTTGCTGGAAGTGAAAAGTCATGCCAACAAAAAGAGCTGTGAGAGCAAAGTCATCCAGCCATGGCCCATCATGACATGCTTCCAGAACAAGAAAGAATTCCATATTGTAGATCCAAAGGGTTTATGAGAAAAGGTACCAGAGACATGGGGATGAATGGGGATTTGTTCCAGGATCCTGTGCTGAAAAGCTCAGACTTGTGAAGCCATAGATCTTTCTGAGGAGGTGAGGAAAGGCATCTTGTCCTTGTGTGGAAGGCATTCCTACTAAATTCTCTGGACACTGTGGAACAATGAGCAGAGGAGATACATGTATCTTAGAGGATCCAAATCCTTGAGACTTGAAAGAGGGGGATTCCACCACGGGGATCTACTAAAAGTAGGAATCTCCGGTGACATCTTGATGATATCCTCAGGCATCTGCCATATGACATTATTCCTGGGGAGATGTAACTAAACATTCGCCCCAGATACGGAACTGGTGATAAACAAAAGTACAGATACCATCAAAATACAACTTGGTGAAACAATGAGTTTTATTGGAGTTACTTACAGGAATACGGAGGAGGGGTTACTTTTAGGGAGCTTTGGTGGGACCAAAGGCCTCCCCCCCCCCCCAGCATAGGTGAAAGCTCACACTACTGGGAACCTGGAATGCACTGTACAGCCTGCAGGAAGCTCAACAGGTTGAACAGTGTCCTATCTTGGTTGCTCAGTTGGTCTGAGCCTTGTCAAGGCAATTTGGCTGCTCTCCCGCTCTTCCAGGAGGCTTGGGGTGAGCCTCTTCTAAGCAGTGTTGCTTGTCTTAGAAACTCTGAGCAGTTCTCACTGCTTGTATTCTCTTGGGAGGGAGGAGCCTAGTGAATCTGGTCAGTTTCAGAAACTTCCTGAAGCTGCTTTGAATTGTTTACTTCCTATCTTAATGAGCTTCTTTACAGGATGGAGTACTTCATTTCTTAGAACACCCTGCTGCTTTACCTCCTTGTAAGTAATCCTGTCCTAAAATGTCCCATCGTTTCACCTTCCTTTTACACCCCATGTATTAAGATATTTCCCTCTAAGATATAAAGTCTTAGTCGTGGAGGAACCTGTTACACAACAGCATCTGGGTGGAAGGCAGTGCTTCCCAAGGCGCTCAGGAAGCTTTGCTGAGTCCGTGTTAAGAAATGTAGAAAGCCGGGTGGGCGGTGGTGGCGTACACCTTTAATCCCAGCACTCGGGAGGCAGAGGCAGGCAGATCTCTGTGAGTTTGAGGCCAACCTGGGCTACAGAGTGAGTTCCAGGAAAGGCTCCAAAGCAACACAGAAAAACCCTGTCTCAAAAAACCAAAAAAAAAAAAAAAAAAGAAAAAAAAAAAAAAAAGTAGAAACTAGGAACCTATGGTTACAACCAGTGTCAGTGCCAAGGTTACTGAGAGACAGATAAGGAACATAACCCCAGATTTCTGAGCCTTCATCCTGTATTCTATTTGCTCATACATAGCTTGTGACATTCAAAATGGATTGGGTCCCCATTGAATCCTCATGAAACTCTGGTCTCAGAGGGGTGATCTCAAACATTTTGCAAGGGGAGTGCCCTGTCTTTCCTTATTGTTATGGGTTGTACTTGTAGGTCCAGATTGCATCTGCACTGTATGTAAGCAAAACCATTGCCGGGGGAAGTAAATGGTCGGTCCAATACATGGCTAGCCAAGGGGACGTCTTGATTGCTTATTTGATTGATGGGCCATGGTTTCTGGCTCGTTTATTCATCTCTTTCCACCACAGCAATATGAAGGAGGCTTCTGATCCACCCTGAGGGATTCTGGGAGATCCTGCTATGGTGTTCTGTCCTGGCCATGACTCCTGCCTTGGAGCCAGTGGGAATGGAGTGAGGAGTGAGAAATGCCTGTGTAGATTACTGACATCTTGACTTTCTGGGAAATAGCAAGTCTAATTCCCAGTAAAATGTCATTAGAATTTGCCAGGTCCTCTGACAGGGAGAATGAAAAGCCCTTCCTAGAAGTTCGTCATGCTGTGTGGTTTCTGAGACATTCTAAGGACTTTGCAGAAAAATATAATGTGGTAATACAATTTGGGGACTAATGCTAATTTCCCTGCTTCATCAAACATGTGGTACTCTCTTTAAACAGAAGTAAACTGCAAACCCCAGCATGATTTTTTTTTAAATAATGTCTGTGAGAACAAGGGATCTGAGGATTGCCCAGCCTGGGTTCCATCCTTTAGCTTCATAGTTCTGTATCCTTAGGGACCTTATTTCTGCTCACATAGCCTCAATTTTGTTGCCTGTACAATGAGGCTAACATAGAATTTTCCTCCTAGGTTTGTCAGGAGCTTTTTCTGACTTACTCCAGGTTGAGCACTTAGCGTTGTGCCCAGCAACATACGAGTAAGCACTGATTGCAAATCTCTTCTCTGTGCATGCATGCACTGCAGCTAAGCTGTGTTCCATAAATGACCTCTCCTGTCCTCTCTTTCTCCTCGCTGAATGGGCTGAATGGCTGCTCTGGTGGAGAGCATCTTCCCAGAGCACTGTTTGCCCACCGAGCTCCTCAATGTCTGGGGCAGGTGTTTCTAGTAGCAGTTAAATGTCTGTGGCCCTGAACTTTGCGGAGAGACGATCGGCGAGTTGAACGATTAGGTGTTGAAGTGTACAGCAAAGAGAACTCCAGTCCTTTCTTGTGATAATTGAAGTCATTTCAATTCATTTCCTTCTGGGTTGGACAGAGACATGTTTGCAATAGTGAGCAAGTCTTGAGGGAATCCATTGACCTGAGCAGTCATATAATGCGTGAAGTTAATGGACAAAAAATGATATTCATCTTCAGTTTATAATAGCATTTTTACCACGGCACCTAAGCGCAGAGGTGGCGGGCATGCTATCGGAGCAGCAGCCGCTCCACTGGTGGATGTGTGACCTTTGTTGTATCTAACAATTATTGGATCTATGGTGAAATAAAATAAAAACCAACACAAGTTTTGACACTAAGATAATAAATTATAAATTATGGAAGTCGACGCCACCGAGGATCTTGTAAACAACAGGCTGGTCTCTTAGCAACAGCCTAAGGAGAGAGCAGTTGTTGGTAGCAAGGGAGCTGACAGAATTTGTTGTGCCACGATTCTGCTGAGGACCAGAAGGTATAGTTTAGCACTTGCCTCCAGTCCCCTTCCTGACCAGGCCTTCTTTACTCAGTGGCCAGTGGTAGACCAAAACCTCTCCTGGATCTAAGAGGCTGTCACCCAAACCAGGTGACTAGATTCCAAGGAGAAAATAAACAGCAACCCACACAAGGAGTGAAGACACAGCATGCCTCTAGGTAGTGGTCAATAGAGAGGCCCAGAACTGGCCAAAATGTAAAGAATAAGTGTCGGGGGGGGGGGCGGTGTTCAGCCCTAAACAGGACATCTATATCATGTCCTCCAAGATGCAGGGAACGTTATGGGGAAAGAGGAAGGAAGGATCATATAAGCTGGAGGGTAAGGAGGGGGCGATGATGTGACATTCTGTCTTCTGCATATGACATGCGACGTACCCAGGAATACACAGCAGCTATAGTTACAATACCTTCATACAATAAGACATGGAAGCAGGAAGGCCTGGGTGGGAAGAAGAAAAGGTCTTCCGGAGTAGGAGGGGATAGGAGAGGGCATGGGGTGATCAGGTTCATAATGCAGTGCATGCACGTATGCAATAGTCAATAATTAAATAAAGATAAGTAGGTCGAAGGAAGAAAAGAGAAGTGCTGGGAAGGTATCAGGATTTAGGTGGAATGGTAGCGAGTAAACACATTCTCATTTGACATTGTCTCAAATGATAACTCCAAACAGGGTTGGGGAGGGGGGCCTTCTCTCTTCCCTACCCCCAGCTCCCTTTGGCTTTAAAAATCTCACTTAGGGTGGTTGTCATGAAAGAATGTAGACAAGAGTTTGACAGTGTGCCAAAATGGTTTATTTTTAAATGTTGTTCCCAAAAGCACCAGAATATTAAGTTGGAGCAAATGTTGCTCAGAAGAGCGAAGGGTTTGTGGTCACAAGACAGCCGAAGAAGGGCGATGGGTGTGAAGGTTCGCAGACTTTAATTAACAAAGTCAAGGGACTGCAGGATCGGTCACCTGGAAGTGGTTTTTCAAGTCTGAGTGTAAGATTGCGTGAGTGCCTTGTCTTCCAACTGCAGGGCATTTTCAGGGTCTGAGTGGGAAGGGAGATTTGCTTTAATTAATTAGATGTTTACCTCGGGCATCTTCCCTTGGTGGTTTAGACAATCACCTGCCCACACGTGAGGAACGGGATTGTGTACATTCTCTTGGAATGGGTTTTTCTTAGTCTCTGTGTCTGGTAAGAAAAAGCCAGTTCTTCATTATCTGGCCCACAATGGAGGCACTCGTGCTAAGCCAACTTAGAATATTCTCAAGAAAAATTCCAGCTCCTTAGGTCATACCACCTGCATTCTGAGAATCACAAACTTGTATGGTTTATTGTTTCATAAAAGCTTTGGCCACCTCCATCATGATTTCGTAAGATTCACTTGGCATGTCATTTTAAACTTTTTGTATGGATAAATTTGCCATTTGAAAAGAAAGGGAACATTCGCGGCTATCCCCCAGGGCCTCATTTTCCCCCAGCTCCTCTGATGTCAGGAATGAGCAGGGGCTCTGACTTCCAAACAGATTAGTTCCCATCCTGAGGATTCTGAATATAGTTGTGTTCAGAAGAGGTCTGCTGGGAGGAAATTCTACCTGGGGTGAGGCCCTGGCCCCATGGGGATAAGGGTTTAAGTTAGTAAGATACTTGTCAGGGACCCATGGGTCAGAGCCATTCCACAAACACACATCCAGAATTTCCAGCTACAAGGCAGTGACGGCATGCTTAACCCTTCCTCCAGATGAAGCCATGGAGCCCTGCCTGTCACATACCTAAGCCTGATGCCCGAGCCTGGAGTCAGTGCAGAAAGGAACGACTTCAGAAGCCATGCCTTCTCTACCACAGTGCACTGCTTTAGAGAAGGTCAATGCCAGGCTCCCAGCATAACCCTGCGTGTTCCCCTAACAATCAAACCCTTCTTCCCCTCTTTCTCCTCCTACTTCATTTTCTTCTTCCAAAATAAACACCCAGAATAAAAACTCCAAGGGTGATTCCCCCCCCCTCCCCAGTCCCAAAGAATACATTCCCTCCCTCAAGTGTCTTAGGCTATACTTGCAGATCCGAGTTTTCTGTCTCTGCAGTGACGTCCTTCTGTACTGGTAGGTCGAACACTTTCTTCTTCTTTAATTTGTTTTTAGCCCATGCACACTTTGAGGAAGCAAAAAGGCACCTGAGTTTTTTGATGTGTTTAGTTTCCCTTATCTTGACCCCATAGAGGGGAGAACAGCGCTGAACTGTGAATCCCCTTCCCTTTTGGTTCCTGATTGAAAACCACCAAGGCATACTTTCCCAAAGCCTAGCCTCCTTGAAGCAGACGAAGTAAGCCCTATCTTACACTCTCAGCAATTCCAGTCTGATCCGAGCTCAGCAAAACACATTCTCTCCTTTTACTGTTGAATTGAAATCCCGCCTGTCCCTGAAAATCACCAAATGACCTGTGTGGTCAATGGGATCGGAGTGAGGGCCCAGAGCATGGCCAAGGCATTTGGGAAGGCTCTTAGGTGCAGGGGCTGCACAAACAAATACAGAGAACGGTGGCCAGCTCAGGCCGCCCCCAAAGTTTCTCCTCAAGTCCAGGCAGTTTCTCCTCCCAAGAGTCCTGGTTTGAACTGATGCTGGGACAAATATCACACCTAGTACCTGGAAGCTCGGAAGTCCCTCCTCGCTGCCTTCCCTGATCCTACCTGCGTTTCAGAAGAAGTGGGCCGCTTACACAGAGGGCAAGGCCCAGCGGCTCCCAGGTGGTTGGGTCCCTTGGGGTGGTAGGCCCGGGTCCTGCCCAGTGCCTCACCCCGTGGAAGCGCCTGTCCATGCAGCACCTCCGGGCTTTCGCCCCACAATGCATTGCTGCTCTGGCAGCCGCTCAGCTGAAGACTAAACAGTTGGCCCTGTTTCAACACGGCTGCCAAGATTTGGCAACCGGAGAGTTACAGGGACGCATCAGACTGCTAAACCCTTTCACATTTTTAATTAGATCCACACACCCATGTCTTTGAGCTATCATAAATATACAGATGACATGGAGAACATTATTCAGGGTTAATAAAAAAAAAAGAGGAAGCAAACTGTACTAGGGTGTATCTTATCTTTGGAAAATATAATTCCTTTGGAGGAGGTTAGGGGGAAGAAAAGAGGGTCCAGATATTTGTGTTCCTAGGACCAGTTCTGTGGTGCGACTCTGCCCCCAAATCTGGCTACACAGGTTTCTGCACACAGGATTCTGAACAGGCTTTAGGAACATGACCAGAAGGGGGCATTCTTGTCAGGGATCAGCCTGCAAGGCAGCAGCCCCAAACACAGGGTACAATGTCTGTATGACAGGCTGTCCTGGAAGACACCCTGCCTCCATTCTCGGTGAGAGTCGCAGAGCTGCAGTGTTTGGGCCCTGGCCCTCCGAAAGCGAGGGCTTTTGCATTCAGCATTGCTGTTCTGATTCTAACCTCATGTCTCCTTCTTTATGCTTCCCAGAACATCCTTCTGGATGTCACTCCTGCTCCTTACCCTTTTGAACCTTGTGTCCTGATGAGCCCTGCTGCTCCCATATATATGGCCTTTCCTGTCCTCGGCTCCCAGGGGATGGGATACGGAGAGGAGAGAAGATGCCGGGCCTCAGGCCGATGTTTGGAGCTGTGGGGTTGTTCTGATTGGTGGCTCAAGATGCCTGTGTGCAAAGTCTTTCTTCTGGAAGAACCTGAAGCAGTGCTGACCACATAGCTTGGTTCTGGGGTTCAAATCAGACCACATGCACAGGGCCCAAAATAGAGTAGACACCTAACACGGGTGTTATTATTATTATTGTTGTTGTTATTATTATTGTTATTATTGTCAATATCCAGAGTATTTCGAATACCTCTCAGAGGCTCAGCTACGAAACATAACAAATAATTGCAGCTCTACTACTGCTTCTTGGGGTCTGCTTTGCCTGCACGTGTTCAGGAAGGAGATAAAGCATGTGACACACCAAAAGAGAAGTCTCTCTGGTTGTTCCTTCATGAGAGCCCAGTTTATAACCAGAGCCATTGCAGCTACCAGCCCAGGACTATGCCAAGGCCTCCAGTACCTATGCCTGATGCAGGCATCTTGCAACCATCTCTTCCCCAACCATCCCCCTCTAAGGAGAGGACTCCCAGCCTGCTGTAGCCATTAAGCAGTGTTCAGTTCCCACCTTCCCCTGGCCCTTCTTTCACGTACTTATTTTTGCCACAGGACCTGGAAAGAGATGGGTTTACCCCACAGTGGTGTATCCTTTCCACATTTCCAGCAAATAGGATTCTCAGACACACTGGGGTGACCCAGTCCAGTTAAATGGGCTAAAGATGGTTCTTAGGCCTTTTAGAAGCTGCCACAATGAAGAAGAGACCATGGCACCAGAACTTCTCAATTGTTTTACAACCTCATTCAAACCCCCAAAATGCCTCACTTCACTCTCCCCAGAACCTTATCTCACTGACTTTGGGGGTTTATCTCTAACTGAGAGAAGTTAAAATATACAACTTAAGTTGATCCCACATTCACACTCATACACTCTACATATATGCACCTCTTATCCCAGAGAACAAACAAAACCATTGCCCTAGGAGTGCATCACCTATTAGCAGAGCAGTGAATGTAGGCTGTATCAGTCAGCTTGAGCTGCTATAACAAAATGCCATAGGCTGGATGATAAAAACACAGAAACTCATTTTCTTGTTCTTTGGGAGGCTGACAAGTCCAGGGTCAAGCTCTCCAGCTTGATTTACGATGAGGGCTCTCTCCTCCTAGCTTGGCCTTTGCTTGGTGAACATACCTGAGGAGACAAGAGAGCATTGTGGTGCCTCATTCATTGACACTGATCCAGTTGGATAGGGACTGCGCCTTCATGGACACATTTAACTTCTTCCTTAGAGGGCCCATCTCCCAATACTGTCAAGTTGGAGTTCAAGCTTTAGCATGTGAATTTGGGAAAAGCAGAGTTTTCATGACTGGAGAAAGATGCAGTTAGTGTGGGATTGGGTTGCTCCCTCTGTCCACTCCTGGCTGTGTGTCCTCCTAGGTGTGGGCAGCTAGTATCTGCTGTGAATGGCCTCACAAGATCGGTTTTATCAGTGTTTGAGCTTTACTGCCCATACAATATCTTTATGGTCACCTTGGGGCATCTAGGTGCAAATCATCCTAGAGCATACAGGGCCCTATGGCTGGTATGTGCCCACCTGCAGTGTGTCTTCTGCCCTGAATCCCCTCATCTTACCACAATCAGGAAGTGGATGTCAGCTTCAGAGAGAAAGAGATGCAGACAGAAGACATACCTCTGATGGCTCCTGAAAGTGCCACTTTGGGTGACTCAGTGACCTTGAGACTAGGGTCCTCAGCAAATACAAACCATTTGCTGCATGGACATCAGCTCCCACAGGGTCTCTAGAGAATGCTCGTATGAAATGCTTCTCCTCTTCCTTTTGTCTTACTAAGAGGTTGAACTCTGGAATTGTCAGAAATAATTAAACCTTGGCAGTTTCATCCAGTTCTGGCTAACAGGTGATAAACCTGGGCAGATGTGGGTTTTGGTTAAGTCTGTGCTGTGTGGTCTTGAGCATCACCAAGAGAATGTTCCATGGCCAGAGTGGAAAGGAGCACTAGAGAAGCAGAGTGGGGGTGTGGAAATGCCTGATTGAGCAGCTAGTGCAGGTGTCTCCCACCACAGGGAGCAATGTGTGATGGGAATGGTGGAGAAATTAGAGGTGGGAGTTCTGCAGAGGTTGGGGACACAGGACAAACTCTGTACCTATTTTATAGAGTGGTAGAGAGGAAAGATTCAGGGTTTCAATTCCAGCTCTTCCAAAAAGAAATGTGAAATTTTGGGTAAACTACTTATTCTTGTATAAAAATAGTTTCATCTTCCAAAGTACAGATCCAGGAGGGACCCAGTCTTTGTAGGGGATCCATCTCTGTATTATTTTTGTTTAGACTGAGCTAGGGAATAGTAAACAAATGAGAAGCAACAGACTTCCAGGAGCCTAAATCATCCCAGGCCCAACTTGAAATTATACCAAGGGGATTATACTAGGGAGCTGGTAGGCACCCCCAAGCAAGCTATTCTCATCCCCCCAACCCAGTGTTGCAAGAGCTAGAGAGCTCACCACAGTCCCCCCATCCCCTCTGCCAGGCACCATGTGCTAGAGGTAAGCCCAGAAACTCCCTGGGTGCAAAGTCACATAGAGGGTGGGGAATATTACTATACCTGAAAATTAGCTTCCCTTATACCCATTAGTTATAGCATTAAAATACCCCATACAAACTTCAAGACCACAGTACAAATGTTCCTTGGCTTTTAATACAAGATTAAGTTCTAACCAGCGCACTACAGTTGAAAATAGCATATATCAAATTATATTCAATATACCTGAACTCTCAGATATCATCACTGAACCTAAACTACTTTGTTCAATCATGTTTAAACTAATTTGTGTATTTCTGTGTGCCTGTGTGTGTACGTACAAGTATACGCATCCATGTGGTTATCAGAGGTCAATCTCGGACATCATCTTTCCTTGGGACACCTTCTACCTTGCTTTTTTGAGACAAGGTCTCCCACTAGGACTGTAACTCACTGATTTTGCTAGACTGCTTGACCTGGGACTCCAGTGACTGCCTGTCTCTGCCTCCCCAGTGATGGGATTATAAATACTTCCTCCCCTGAAGGAAGTTCAAAGAGATGAGCCACATGAAGCAAGCAAGCAAACAAACAACCAAAGACAGTATTTTGTTTGCATTTTCCCCATGCATATGACTGCATTTTGAGCTCAACTCTAAAGTCAGGAGAGGAGGAGGAAGACCTGATGTTCTGCTTCTACTCTCTCAAGTTGTGAATGTCGTAGAGTCTATAGAAGAATGAATGGATGTAATGCTCAGGATTGCTAAGGCAGGAGGGGCTGTGTCATGGGTACCACATTCGGCTAGAACTGCACTGAGCATTGGTGCTCCAAATCCACACATTAGTCCTCCTCTGCCCTCCCTCCACAGTTGCCAGTGATGTCCGATACAGCCTGTCCTCCTCTCCCTCTGGGAGGACACAGGAAATGAAGCTCGTCTATATTACCTGCTGGCTCTTCCTTGTGCCTGGTTCAGGGCTTGGCACAGAACAGACAGGTGTGTGGATACACTTATAATCCCATCACTGGGGAGGCAGAGACAGGCAGTCCCTGGAGTCCCAGGTCAAGCAGTCTAGCAAAATCAGTGAGTTACAGTCCTAGTGGGAGACCTTGTCTCAAAAAGCAAGATAGAAGGTGTCCCAAGGAAAGATGATGTCCGAGATTGACCTCTGATAACCACTTGTTTGATTTTCTCTTTAGCCTCCAGTTTTCCTAGCTAGCTGTGTGGGTCTTCATGTGCTTGAGAGTCCTTAGAATTTCTTCTGTAACCCTCTCTGTCAAGGCACCTGCTCTGTGCAGTGTGGCTGTTCATCCATGCTGATGTTTCCTTGAGAATCATCCACCCTTGCAGCCCCAGACAATGGCTGACCCTGCTCTGTATCCTCCAGAAGGAGCTGAGTGCCCCCCACACACATACACACAAAGCCTTATCAGTGTCTCCATGATTCCACAATTACACTCTGCTCAGCTCTTGGGACTGCCTTAGATACCACCTCTTCCAACTCTTATCGCCACCTCTTTTGCCTGTGGGAGACATTGAAGCCCAAAGATTCGGAGAGGAGAGAAACAATGTTTCCAGCCCCAAAATTGCATAGAGTAGAGAAACAATGTATCCAGCCCCCAAAGATGTGGAGAGAAGAGAAACAATGTCTCCAGCCATCAAACCTGATTGTTCACTTGTATTTAAATAGTCACTCTCTGGATCCATAGGACCTCCAGGTCAGGCCCTAGTAGTGGACAAGTTAAATCTGGTCATCTTACTGGGACAGGACATTCTTGAGGACACAGGTGTCCTCCATTGCTTGTGTGTGTGGAGGAATGGAGCCCTGCCTTGTACACATTAAGTAGCTAATAAATATGTGTTGGGCGAATTATTAATTCAATAACAAATTGCCAGAGAGTTTTCTGCTTGAATGCACAAACAAACATACACAGGGGAGTATATTCAGCCACTTTACTGACATTTTAATTCTATATGTACTACAGGTTTATTCCTACCAACTATATTGGTCTTGATGTAGAAGAGGAATTTAAGATTCAGCTCATCTTTGTCACTCACACTATAATAGCCAGCATCTGTCACTTAAACTTATTTATCTCCTTTAAAAAAAAATTCTGCTTTTTGTCATACAGCAGCATGGCTTCAAGGTGGCTCTGTTTCACAAACATGGAGGGCTGTTTTACAAAGGGGTAGGTCAGCTGTGAAACACAAAAGTAGGGGTCTTTGGATTATATTTTTATATATGTATTTTAATTTATGTATTTATGTGGGGGTGTTCATGCGTATGTGCAGTACTTGTGAAGTTCAGAAGAGGGTGTCAGATCCCCTGGAGTTGGAGTTGCAGGCAGTTGTAACCTGCCTGACATGGGTACTGGGACCCAGATCCGAACTCAGGTTCTCAGATCAGCAAGTGCCCTTAACTTCTGAGCCATTTCTATACCCTCTGCATTGTATTGTTTGTTTGTTTGTTTAATTTGAAATACAATTGAAATGATCTTGGTCAGAAATAAGAAAAGTTACACACAGAGAGAAGAGAGATCCATATATATTTGTCCTGGGTGTGATAGTAAGTTTTTAGGCATCATGGAGCTGACCATCTTCCTCGTTTTATCACCACACCCATTTTGAGAGCACAAACATCCACATTCACTACATGAAGGAACCGCCATTTCCGGGTTCCCATGAGAGTTCATGTGTGGATACGAAAATCCAAATCTCGTAGAGTTATTACCAGCCATCACAAAATAGTATTTTTACTTTTATTTATTTATTTATTTTAATGTACAGGGTGTTCTCAGGCCATTGGCAAGAAGAAACAATGGCTGGACTGGATTTATCTCTAAGCTGCAGTTTGCAGGTTCATGGTCTATGACAATCACCTTGAACTTTATTTCTGGTTTTAAAAGCAGAATGCAAAGCTACCTGCCAGGAACCTTGTTAAGGGACTCTGGCTGGCTTCCTCATTTCCCCAGTAGACCAAACCTTCTGTGAAAGCGGCTGACAGCTGGAGAAGTGGAAGGAGAAAGTCACAGAGTGAGGGCATGGCAGGGTTCTATGCAAAGCTTGTATCTTCTGGCCCCATCTCTAGGATTTGGACCTATGCAAAAAACAGAGAGTCTCTTTCTGCTCCCCAACCCCACACCACACATACTGTGCATCTAATAGACAGAAAATACATCTTAGGGGATTAAACTATGACAAACAAACAAAAAACAAAAACAAAACAAACAAACAAAAAACCCTTGCCAAACAAAGCTGGCTATTGCCATATTGTTCCCCAAGGTAACGCCCCAGAGGATTCTGGGCACACACCTTCCACAATGCAAACTCAGGTCCTCATAGCTGCATGGTGTGGTGCTTTGAAGGAGATGCCCCCCATAAGTTTCTAGCTTTTGAATACTTGGTCCCCACTATTAGGAAGTGTGTCACGGGTGTCATGGAGTGCTTTGAGGTTTCAGAAGCTCTTGACATTCCTAGTTAACGCTCTCGGTTTTTATGTTTGCAGTCTGAGGTATGAGTTCTCAGCTGTCCCTGTTGCCATGTGGGCCACCTATGCTCCCTGCCATTATGGGCCCTAACCCTTCATCTATGTATAAGGTGCCTTGATCACGGCATTTTATCACAGCAACAGAATAGTAACGAATACCCAAGACAAGTCCTTTACCCACTGTGCCATCTCCTTAGCACCAGAAAGGCATCTTCACTCAAGCACCCCATGTACTTCCACATTCACCCACACTGGCCTCCACCGCCCCTCCCCCACCCTGTTCCCTCCTTTTTGGAAGCCATCTTTCCTCCTTCATGCCACATACACAGGCGTGTGCATGTGTAATTAGATCTATATTACCTATTATTCAAGCATGTCCAATCTTGTAACATCATCTACAAAATTCACACTCAAGAAGTACGTGATAGAGTTACGAAAAGTCAAAAATCAATTTGTAGCAAGTTTACAATTTTGTGTTGGGCTGCCTTTGCAGCTGTCCTGGGACACACATGGCCAAGGGGCCATGAGTTGAACATATCAGGTGGGACATACACAAGGCTAACATCTCTGTCTTCACTCTAATTTGCTGGTGGGCATGTCAGGCATGGGGTGGGGGGAGGGAGGCTACTCTTATGGCGTTTTTTATAGGAATTTTGAAAATACTTGATGGGAAAACTTTGCATAAAATTTTGACAAACAGGGACTTGGGGGGGGGTCATATTTTCCAAGAGTCACAAAGTTGACCAGTGTCACTAAACCACTTGCCATCCATGTGCTCTAATACAGATGCTTACCCCCCACCCCACCCCCCACACACCCCAGATTTGCTTAGCTTCTGGTATGGAAAATCCAAGTTATGTGTGGCTTGAATAGAATGCTAGTTCAGTTGTCATAAAAATGTGTGGTGGTTCAGGGCTGGAGAGACAGCTCAGTGGTTAAAAGCATTTACTGCTCTTGCAGAGGACCTGGGCTCAGGTCTGGTTCCTTGATGCCACACAATAGCTCACAGACATCTGTAACTCCAATTCCAGGGGATCTGACACCCTTTTCTAGCCTTCTCATGTGCTGCACACACATAGTACATAATAGCATAAATACATGCAGGTGCTTATACATGCACCTAAGAGAAAGTAAATGAATACAGAGGAAGTAAGGCATTTTGTTGTTAACATTCGTACCCAGTATAGGCAAGGGTTAACACCATTCTGCACGGGACACCGAGATTCAGTACACTGAGTGTCACTGTGCTGAGATGCCCCAATGTACTTTCTAAAGGTAGAATGGGTGTTGATGTATTTCACCAACACCAATGCTTGTCATGTCTTCACACAAATAGATCTTCAAAAAATACCACAGAACCAGCCGGGCAGCGGTGGTGCACACTTTTAATCCCAGCACTCAGGAGGTAGAGCCAGGCAGATCTCTGAGAGTTTGAGGCCGGTCTGGTCTACAGAGCGAGATCCAGGACAGGCACCGACCAAAACTACACAGAGAAACCCTGTCTTGCAAAACCAAAAAAAAAAAAAAAAAA